>WEIU01013207.1:2445-26765 GCA_013389925.1 Aegithalos caudatus | reverse complement strand
CCCCCAGTCCCTCCCGGTTCCCTTCTCCCCCTTCCTAACCCTCCCCGGGATTTCTGGTGCCCTCCCCCACCCCCAACGTGGGTCTGGGCGTGGGGGGTTCCCCCGCCCCCTCGTCGGCTCCCTCCGGACCGCCGAAATCCTTCCTCGGCCTCACCCCCCCGACCTGCGCTCGGTGTCGTCGCCGTCGCCGCTCCCAAAAGAAGCAGGAGGATCCCGGCGGTCTTGGAGCGCGTCCCGGCGCTTCCCGATCTACTCCCAGTGGTCCCAGAGCCCACCTTGGTAGTCCCAGATCCGCTCCCGGCTGTTCCCGCTCTTGGCCCGGTTCTGCCTGGTCCCATCCCGGTATTTCCCGGCTCCTTTCCGTTGGCTCTGGGTTCTGTCCTGGGCTCTATCCCGGTTTTCCAATCGGGGTTCCTGTCCTGGCTCCCAGTGGAAGGGGAGCCGGGGCTTGGAAGAGATCCGGGCGCTCAGTGCCGGTCCCTGTACCAGTCAGTTCTGGAGCTGAATCCCGGTGCCTGTGCTGGCCCCGGTGCTGATCCCTGTCCGTCCCGGCGTTGCCGGCGCCGCCGCCCGTGGCCGCGGGTCTCGTCGGGCCCCATTTAACGGGCGGGGGGAGGAGCTCGGGGTGTTCAAAAAGGTGGAGGGTGGAGCGGGAAAACCGGGAATGAGGGAGGGAAAAGCGGGAGGGACGGACGGAAAACCGGGATCGGGGGGAGGGAAGCCGGGATAAAGGCAGGAAAACCGTGATGGAAGGAGGCAAAAGCAGGAAGGAGAAAGGGCGCGGCCCGGGGCTCCCTTTTCCCACCCCCATCCAAAAGCCGCTTTTAAAGTCTTCTCCCCTTTCTCACGCGGGATTAATCCTGGATTTTCTACTGGAGGTGATTTCCGCGGGGGTTGGTGCAGGATCGAGGGGTGGGAGGCCGAAACTTCTCCCACCTGCCCCCCCCCGCCCCATTCCCAGCGGAGGGAGGGGTCGTTGCTGTGGCACCTCCGGGAATGACACGCATCCCGCTGCGGGGTCGTTGCTGTGGCACCTCCGAGAATGACATCCATCCCGNCCCCTGGGACCCCCTGGAACCCCAGGGACTCTCTGAGACCCCCCCCCCCCAATCCCCGAGGGACTCCCCAGTTCTCCCACAGAGCCCCCAATATCCAACAATACCCTGGTCACGAGACTCCTCTGGAACCCCCCAATTCCCCCCTGGGGACGTCCCCAGCTCTCCCCCGGAGGAGACTCAGCTCCCGTTGGATTAATTTATTAATTAATTATCGACTGCTTGGAATCCAGGGACAGCGACGACGCAGGGGGGTGGAATTGGGACCAACCGGGAGGATCCCAAGGTGATGGAGGGTGGTCTGAGACAACCTGGGACCACCCAGGATGATTCAGATTGGGCCCACTCAGGAGAGGCTGGGACAATCCAGGACAATCCAAGGACAACCTGGGCTGATCTCAGATGATCCAGGAGGACCTAAGACCACCCAGGATGGTCTGGATTACCCAGGACAATCCAGGACCACCCGGTGGCTGTGGCAGTGCCGGTTCTGGTATAAATACGGATGAGGTTGGATGTGTTTTTTTGGGATTTTCGGAATTCTGGTGTCGCTGCTGTTGGAGCTACAGGGAAGAATGGGGGCTGGGGGGTTCTGGGGTTTCGCAGAATTCTGGAGCCATGGAATGTTGGGTCAGTCATCCTCAGTGCCGCTGCCGGAGCGATCCTGGAAAGGGGGGAAAAAGGGTGAGGAACTGGAAGCCAGGATGAGGCATTTGAAGGGTTCAGGATAGGACGTGGGGGGGCCAGGCCATGGATTTGGGATTGAGATGAGGCACTTTGGGGTGCAGCTCAAGATGTGGAGTCAGGATGAAGGATCTGTGGGTCATTCCCTGGATCTGGGGGTCTCAGCCCAGGATTTGGAGGTCAGAATGAGAGATTATGGGTCACTGCCAGGATCTGGTTTTAGGATGAAGGATTTGGGATCACTGTTGGAATCCAAGATCACTCTTGGGATTCGGAGAATTGCACCCAGGATTCAGGGAAAGGGTGAAGGAGAGGAGGTCACTCTCTGGTTTTGGGAGCCTCTCTCAGGATTCAGGCACTTTCCAGGACCCAGCGCCAGTCCCGGATTCCCTCACCTCCTCCTGCTCGTCCTCGCTCTCATCGTCACTCAGGAGGGGTTTGGGGCGTCCCCCTCGCGCCCCCCGGCGCCGGCCCTTCCCACGCTCCGGAACCTTCTCCTTTCGGCCCAGACGGATCTTCACCTTCACTGAGCGGGCTGGGGGGAATCCAGACCCTCCAAATTATCCTGACCCTCTATCCCATCCATCCCCTCCCCTCTTAATCTTACCCTCTCCCCTCCCAACACCCACCCTCAGACTCTGATCCTTCCTCCTCTCCCTCCTCCTCTTCCTCGCTCTCCTCTCCGTCGCTTTCCTCCTCCTTTTCCACCTTCTGCCGAACACTGGTGAACACGGACTGAAGCACAATCGAATCCTCGTAGATCTGGGGAAAAACAGGGCATTCCAGGTCATTCCCGGTCCCTCCAGGCCATCCCAAGCCATCGTGGCTGTTATTCCAAGCCATTCCAGGCCGTTTCTGGCCCTTCTGTGGTGCCATTCCTGGTTATGCCAGGGGCTCTTTCCTGGTTTTCCGTACCAGGGACCCCTCCAGGTTGAAGGTCTGGGCATTCTGGCACAGCAGCATCACGTCCTTCTCCAGGTCATTGAGGCTCCGGTACTTGTGGTTTCGGATCCGCTCCTAGGAGCAGGAAAAGGGATGAGGGGGGGCCCCGGGGGGAGGATTCTAGCGGATCCTGACAGATCCCCATACCTTGATCTTCTTGAAGTCCACAGGTTTCCGGATGAGCTCATAGTATTCTGGCAGCTCCTTGCGGGATGGGAGCTGGATGAAAACCTCGCTCAGCTGTCGCCCGCTGCTGCTGCGGGGAGGGAAAACGGGCACGAGGGGTGACCGACCATCCTCATCCTTCCCATCCTGTCCCATCCCATCCCCTCTGATCTTCATCCCCTCAGAGCCACGCTGTGTCACCCGTGGGAACATGGTTCCCTGGGAACACCTGGGAGTACCAGAAACATGTGGGACCCCCCCCGCAGCACCTGGCCCCCCTCACCTGTCCTTGTACTTGATGACAGCATCCACGATTTTCCGCATTTTCCGGGTGAGGGGGGGTGGATTTGGGGAGAGTTTTTCGGCTGGAGGCCGCCCCCGCTTCTTCTGCTTCCGGCTCTCCTCGTCCTTGTCCCGGCTCCGGGCACTTGGGGGAGGCCCCGAGGGACCCTCGGGCTCCCGCTTCCGCTTCCGAGAGGATTTCTTCTGCCGGACTTCCTCCTCAATCTCCTCCAGTGTCCCCTCCTCGATGGCCTGCAAGAAATGGGGATGGGAATCCTTGGGATTGGGGATCCACAGGGATGGGGCAGGCCCATGGGGACTGGGGGGTCCCAGAAAGATGGAGATTTCCAAAGGGACCAGGGTTCCCATTTCCAGGGAGACTCTTGGCATGTTTTTCTGGGATCTGTGAACCTTTTCCAGGATCCATGGGTGTTTTCTGGCATCTAGGGGAGCTTTCCAGGCCTCACAGGTGTTTTCTGGGACCCGCTGGGATTTTTCTGGGATCTGTGGGCCTTTTCCCGGGACTTGTGGACATTTTACCAGGACCTGTGTGTGTTTTCCTAAACCCAATGGGCCTTTTCCAGTTCCTGCAGGTGTTTTTACAGGGACCCTGGAGATTTTCCAGGACCACATATCTTTTCCAGCTCCCACAAGCACATTTTGAGCCCTCCAGGTGGATCCACCCTGGGAATACCTTGAGCCACTGTTTTTCTGTGAGGGAATCACTGTAATCCACTTCCTTGCGGTGCCGGGAGCCGCGGCCGAACATTTTCTCCTCCTCTTCCTCGCAGGTGAGCCGCTCCACCTCGGCGTCATCCTTCAGGATCCAGGATGGGAGCTCGTCCTCTTCCATCAGCCGCGGCTTCCGCTTGGGATTCCGCGCCTCCTCCCGTCGCCGGTCCAGGTCCATGCGCTGCCAGGGCAGAAACAGTCACGGGGGATCTGGCCAGGGGTCATGGGGGTTGGAGGTGGGATGGGGATGAGGGATGGATCCAAAGGGGGTTTTTGAGAGCATCAGGGGCATCTGAGGTGGGATAGGATGACGGGGATGCTGCTGGAGAACAGGGATGGAGGAGCCACGCCCAGAGCCAGAGGCTGCTTTGGGAACCGGAAAAACTTTGGGACCAGAAAACAGCTTGGGAGTTGAAGGAACCAACTTTGGGAACTGCAGGAGTTTCAGGAACTGGGGCAGGTTTGGGAGCTGGAGGAACCACACCATGAGCTGGGAATGGAGAGCCGGAGGAGCCAGATGGGAATTGGGAGCAATTTGTGAACTCCCAGAGGAATTCTGGGAGCAGCACAGGCTGTGCAGCCAAAGCATTGGGGCGAGTTTTGGGAACTGAGAAGCGTTTGGGGAATGGGGAGTTTTGGGAATTGAGGGTATTCTGGGAGCCACCGGCCTCTCCCTGCCCTGCTCCTCTGTCCAGGTCCAGCATCGCTGCCGTTCTGGGCATGGACACTCCCTGCACACTGGGACAGGGTCCCCGAGGAGTTTCCCAGACTGGGACTGTGACTGGCACTGAGGCTCCCATCAGGACGAGCTCTCGCTCTTTGTCCCCCTCCCATCCCCACGCTACAGGAATTTTGAATAGGAAAATGGCTTTTTCTTCACTCCTGGCCACATCTCCTCCTCCTCCTGGGGCTCCTGAGCTCATCCTGAAGCAGAGCTGGGAGACTCCTGCCCTCCTTCATCCTCCTCCTCTCTTTCCTCCTGCTCACAGACACCTCAATTCCCTACCCGTCTCTTCCTCCCTCATGGAGACCCCAAAGCCCTCTTGCTACTCCTCTTCCTCTTCTCTTCCTCCTCCTCTCCTTTTTCCTCTTCCTTGGGGAATTTTCCTTTCTCTTGCTCTGCTTCCTCCCCCCTTTTTCCGCCTCCTTCTGAGATCTCCCTCCTCCTCTTCCTCAGATCTTTCTCCTCTCCCCGTCTCCTTCCTCCTCCTCCTCCTCCTCACAAGATCCTCATCTCCTGCTCCTCTTTCTCCTCCTCCCCCTTCTTCCTCTTCGTGAGACCTTTCCCCAACTCCTCCTCCCCTTCCTCCTCCTCCTAGGAAGATCTTCCTTCTCTCCCATCTTCTCCTCCTCCTCCCTTCCTCCCTCTTCCCCCCGCTCCTCTTCCTCACCATGAACAGGTCGAACTCCTCCTCATGCCGGGCGATCATCTGATTCACGGTCTCGTCATCGGGCACCTCGTCTTCCTCCTGAGAAAATCCAAATCCAGGGATTCAGCTGCTGCCCCCGGCGCCTCCGGCGCGGCCCCCCCGAGACCCCTCCGACGCTCGTTGGCTTCCCACAGATCGGGGACCTTCCTCAGGGTTCAGGGGCCTCGTGCTCCCCTTTGGATGTTTCGCTGTCGTTTGACCCCATTTTGGGGCACTTCAGGCTCGTTTTGATAATTTTGGGGTGATTTCAATGGTTCTTTTGCTTGTTTTTTTGGGCAGTTTCAGTGTGTTTTGCTTGGTTTTAGACCATTCCTGTGTTTTTTGCTCATTTTTGGGGTGTTATTATTATCTATGTGCTCATTTTTTGGTACTTCAGCTCATTTCAGGGTGGTTTTAGCACAGTCTGGGGCATTTTTAGCTCTTTTTTCAATGTTTCTGTGTCGTTTTCCTCTTTTCAGGGTGGTTTTAGGTGGTTTTTAATTCCTTTTGAGAGGGTTTCAGCGTGATTTTCTTTTTAAACTTTTCTCATTTTCAGGCATTTTTATTCATTTTTGCTTAGAGCTCATTTTGGCTTTCAAGCAGTTTCTTCTCATTTTTGGCTCAATTCAGGCCATTTCGAAGTCTTTTGTGGCTGTTCTTGTTCTGTCGTTAGCTCATTTTGCCTGGTTTTGGGTCAGTTTATCTCAAGCTTGGCACTTTCAGGCTGTTTTTAACTCACTTCTGGCACTTTCAGGCCAGTTTTACCTTACTTTCAACCCTTTCAGTCAGGTTTTAACTTGCTTCTGGAACTTTCAGGCTGTTTTTTCTCCCTTTTGTCACGTTCAGGTAGATTTTAACTCATTTTTGGCTGTATTCAGGCTGGTTCTAACTCATTTTTAGCACTTTTTTTTCTCATTTTAACTCCCTTCTGGCACTTTCATGCCAGTTTTAACTCCATTTATGGCTGTCTTCAGGCTGTTTTTTTTCCCCAGCTGTGGCACTTTCAAGCCGTTTTCATCTTATTTCTGGCACTTTCAGGCGGGTTTTAAGTAATTTTTGGCTTTTTCAGGCCATCATCATCTAATCTTTGGCATTTCCAGGCTAGTCCTAACTCACTTTTGGCTGTTTCAGGCCATTTGAATCTCATATCTGGCACTCTCGGGCCATTTTAATCTTACATTGGGCCCTTCGAGCCATTTCGATCTCATTTCTCACTCTTCCCAGCCCATTTCTCTCTGGGTTCTGTCCCTCCCTGACTGGCTGGGGCTCCTCAGGGGCCGATCCCTGCCTGTGGCGCGGCGGTGCCGGGCAGTGCTGGCGGGAGGATTGAATGGGCAGTGGAGACTGAACGACCCCGCTCACCTTTAGAGGTGCTTCCTCCGACTCAGCGCCCAGGCACAGGGAGGAGGCAGCGTGGGGGAAGCTGCCACTGCCCGCGCTCTGTCTGCTCTGTGGATAAACACAGGGATTCAGTCTCCAGGGCTGTCAATCCGGCGCCTTTGTTCCCGACGCTACTCCCAAAAAATTCCAAACAAGCTGCCATGCTCCTGCTCTGGGGTTGGTTTGTTGTTGGTTTTTTTTTTTTTTTTTTTTTTTTTTTTTTTTTTTTTTTTTTTTTTTTTTTTTTTTTTTTTTCCCTTCTCTTCTCTCTGACTCCTGACCCCCAAGCTCCTACAGGACCTCTGCTCCGGCCCTCACCTCATCCTGCTCCTCATGCTCCAGGATGGCTTGAAGGAACGCCCGGCGCTCGTGGCTGGAGGATTTCTGGTCGAACATTCCGGCCTGGATCACCTTCTGGTCCACGTTGAGCTTGTACTTGGCGGCCGCCAGGATCTTCTCCTCCACGCTGTTGACAGTGCAGAGCCGGAGCACGCGGACCTCATTCTGCTGCCCGATGCGGTGGGCTCGGTCCTGGGCCTGCAGGTCCTGGGGGAAGAGGCAGCGATAGCACCAGGCTCCCAGAAACCCTACTCTCGTCCTCAAAATCCATGGGTGGAGATGCGGGATGAGGGCTGAGGGCGTTCAACGATTCCCAAGGATGCCTGGCATGTGGCAACAGAATCATCAGGACTACGTAAATCCTGTGGGATGAGGCCAGGTTGGCCAAAGGGTCCCCAAACCCCTGGCTTCGTCCTCAAAATCTGCAAGGATTCCCAAGGATGATGGGGATGTGGCAATGGGATCACCAGGACTATGTAAGCCCTGTGGGACACGGCAAGTGTTGCAAGAAGGGTGCCAGAACTCCCACTTTTGTCCTCAAAATCCACAGGGAAGGTGTGGGATGAGTTCTGAAGAAACTCAGGGATCACTAAGGATCACAGGGATTCAGTAACAGGACTGTGGAGGTCCTATGGGAAGGGGCAGCGTTGGCCAAGAGGTGCCAAAACTCCACTTTTAGCCTTAACAGGGAAATCGTATGATGCACCCCAAGGGCTCTCAAAGATTCCCTAAGGATTACGGGAATTTGGGTAATGGAATTGTTGGGACCATGTAGATCCTCGAGGAAACGGCCACATTGGCCAAGAGGTGCCAAAAAGCCAGTTTTAACCTCAAATAAACCACGGGAGAGATGTAGCATGCACCATAAGGAATTCAGAGATCCCCGAGGATTACGGGAATTTGCGTGACTGCATCGCCAGGACCCCAGGAACAAGAGTCCTGTGGGAAGGAACGGCATTAGACAAGGGGTCCCAAAAACCCCATTTTTATCCTCAAAGACGCAGCATGTTGCCCCAGCAATCCCACAGGATTAAGGATCATCGGTTGCTCTTTCCTTCTGAGACAGGGTACAGAGAAAATCCGGCTGCAGCACTGGGATTTGGGGGTGGTTCTCCAGGACAGCACCGGTGGGTCTCAGAGAATGACAGAATTCCAACCCCATGGCTCCTACTTGGGTCAGTTGGTTTCGGGGCCGGTTCACTGGGTTTTGGTTCAGCCGGTTGCATTTGGGTCGGATCACTGACGTCGACTGATTTTATGTTTGGTCGAATTTTAGGTCAATTTGGTTGGGTTTTGGGTCAGTCAGCTGATTTGGGGTCGTTGACTTTTGGGTTGCTCTCTGGGTCAGTCAGTGGGTTTTGGGTTGGTCGGTGGGGCTTTGCGTCAATCATCTGGGTTTTGGATTGGTAAGTGGGGTTTTGGGTCGATTTTCAGGTCAGTGGATTGGGATTTGGGGTGTTTCTTTTGATCAATGGGCCAATTTTAAAGTCAATTTTTCAGTCAATTTTCAATTCCATGGATCCATTCAGGGGCTGGTCTCTGGGCAGGTCCTGGCCATACCTGGTGCGGGTTCCAGTCGCTGTCAAAGATGATGACGGTGTCGGCCGACTGGAGGTTGAGGCCCAGTCCCCCGGCCCGCGTGCTCAGCAGGAAGATGAAATACTCGGAGCCCGGCTCGTTGAACGTCTTCAGCAACATCCCCCGGTCCTCTGCCTTCGTGGTCCCTGGAATCCCACACGGGTGTCACTCCGGGCCCCCGGCACTAGAGCCGGGGATCCGGAGAGTGGTTTCACTGGGAACGGGGAGCCCTTTCCCCCTGGGATGGGGGTCCTGTGTAAGGTTGGGCTGATTTTGGCAGAAAGATTGGAAAAAAGAAGGGAAAAAGGGGTGGATCCTGCTGCGGGGTAGGAGGTCTCCCAGAAGTCGGGATTACGGCAGCCAGAATTACAGCAGCATTGAGGCCATTTTGGGGCCATTTTCAGAGAGATGCAGGGGCCACGGGTCACATTTTGTGCTCTTAATCTGTGGTCATTTCAGAATCACGGAAGGGTTTGGGTTGGAAGGGACCTTAAAGCCCATCCGGTTCCGACTCAACCCTGCAACCTAGCCAATTAATCCGTATTTGTTTTAGTCACACGGGAGTCCCCAGAGTCCTCCCCCAACCCGACAGGATCCTGGGATTAATCAGGAGATCAGCTGGAATAAATGGGAAAAACAGCAGCAGGCAATGAGAACATGATGCCTCGATATCCATCTCTGACATCTTGATATTGATCTTGACATCAGTATTTGACATCTTGACATCAATCTTCTAGAATGTGATATCAATCTTTGATATATTGATGTCATCTTCAATATCTTGATATCAAAACTTAAAAACATTGATATCAGTCTCTGATACCTTGATATCCGTCTTGATAGAAATGTTGATCTTGATATATTTAATGCTGATCTCGATACAAACCTTGATACTGACCTCTCTATTGGTATCTCAGTATCAACGTCTCGACACACACCTTGCCATCTGGATATCAAGATACTGATCTTGAAATCTTGATATCGATCTCAATGTCTGATGTTGATCTTGATATAAATACTGATACCAATCTTGTAATCTCAATGTCTTGATATTGACCTTGCAATCTAGATATCGAGATACTGATCTTTGAAATCCCGATGCCAAGCTCGATATAAACCTTGATATCAATCTAACTATCGGTGTCTCAATATCCATATCTCGATATCAATCACGCAATCTGGACAGCAAGACATTGATCTTTATATTAATTGATATCTCCCTTTCTCCATTGACATCTGTTTTGACACACTGAAATTTATCTCCATGTCTTCCTATGTATTTTGATATCTTTACAGCTTTACTTAGAGATTTATCTTTGTATCTTGATGTATCTTTACATCTTCATATCTTTCTTGAGGTCTCGACCTTTAGCTCAAGGAGCTCCACCTTGACCAGGGCACCCACTGTTCCCCCATGCTCTGGGGGCTCCCACTGACCCCCCATTCCCCCAGGGGCACTCACCATCCAGCCTGAGGTATTTGAAGCCACGGTAAGCAAAATAGTCCTCCATGATGGTCATAAGGGAGGTCATCTGGCAGAAGAGCAGCACCTTGTGGTTGGTCGCCCGGAGCTTGGGCAGGATTCGGTCCAGGAGCTCAAACTTCCCAGAGGCACGGTATAAATCCAGCCTAGGATGAATAAAAATGGGCATAGTGAGAGGAAAACCAGGATTTGAGGCCAAAAATGTGGTGTCTCCCCCTTGATGGGATCATCTTGCTGCTTGGCATGGGGGTGGTTCAGCTTCCACCCCTAGAAATTGATTTTGTAAACCCACAAATTGCTCCACTGGTAATCCCAAAATTTGACTCACCCCTGCACGATCCCGCCTGTAAACCCCAAGTGCTCCGAGAAGGATTCCTGAAATCGAGAGGAGAAATAGTGTCAGAGACCGGCACAAACTGGCCCAAAAAATCTGGAGCTGCCTTAAAGAGCAAAGCCCTGCTCCCTTCCCCAGTTCTCTCAGGAAGCCAGTGAGGGAACGGATCGCTTTGGGTGGAAAACTGTGATGGAACGTGGGTGGGCCCAATGACCTGATTTGGTTCGTCCTTGTTGGGTTTAGCTGTGCTTTGGTTTATCCCCGTTTGGGTTACCCCCGGTTTTGTCGTAAACCCCGTTGGGTTTAACCCTTTTTTTGGTTCATCCCTGGCTTTCCTGGGTTTAACCCTGTTGGGTTTATGCCCGTTTGGGTTCATCCCCATTTCCGCACGTTGGCCCCACCTCGATGTGCTGGAACATGTAGGGGTGGTTGCAGATCTTGCGCAGTTGCATGATCGTGTTCATCAGCGTCTTCGTGCCGCCTTTCCCCTGCCAGGAACAATCCAGGAGGTTAAAAACCCACGTTATTATTGCTGTGTTCCATCTTTGTTTGCCAGTCCAGCATTCCTGGGAATGTTTGGGAACATCGACCTGGGGTTCACAGCCCCGAAAGTGGGGCTCAGAGACATTAAAGATTTTAAGAAACCTCCAAGTCTCCTCTGGCTGTTTTAGGGTAATGGAGCTGGAAAACAGGCAATCTCCCACATCCAGCTTTTGGCTGGGATCAAAGCATCTTTTTCCAATTATTTTGTGTAGTTATTCTCCTCACAGACCCACCGATGGCTTTGAGGAGCCTCCACGGATCACCCAAATACGTTGGGGGCCCAAGCTGAACCCACCCCGCAGCCCGCGCTTGGCATTCCCAGCGCAGATTCCCAAATCCAGACCTTCTTGTCCTTCTCGGAGCCATCAGTGAGGAGGACACCTTTGGCCTGCATGTGCCGGTACAGGACCCGCTGCAGCGCCGACATGTCGCACTTGATCACGTACTCGACCTGCCGGGACCCAGTGGGGAGTGACACCTGGCCCCTCTGGGAATCCACCAACCCAGTCACCTGCTCAACCCAACCCAGCAATGACCGCGAAGCGGGATGAAACTCCGCATGCGCGTTCCAGGACAGGGGAGAGCGGCACAGAGACCCTCCCCAAGTGTAGTCCAGGATGGGGAAGATTGGGATGGACCCCAAAATCCCACTCTAAGAACTCCCTGAGCCCCCAGTTCCCAGAAGGATCAACCCGAACACCGGTTCAACCCAACCAGCCACGATTCTGGAGCGGGATGAAGCTCCACATGCATATCCCAGGATGGGTAAGAGCAGGACGGATGCGCCCCCCCACCCTAACCCTAACCCCCAAATCGTATCCTGGTCTGGGGAAAGGCGAGGGGACCCTCTGGTGTCACCTTTTCCGGGAGCTGAGCTTCCACCTCCTTTTTGAGGCGTCGGAGCAGGAAGGGCCGGAGCACCTTGTGTAGACGGCGGATAATGAGGATCGTCTCCTCCTCGTTCAGGTCCACCTGGCCAGGGAAAGGAATTGTCACCGAGAACAGGAACTGTCATTAGAAATGGAATAGGATGGATCCCCAACATCCCAAAACACCAGGTCCCTCTGCTCCAAGAACCCCCTGAACCTCAATTTCTAGCGGGATCGATCAAATTGCCAGCTCAACCCAACAGCGAGTCCCGAGTGGGATGGAGCTCCATGAACGTATCCCAGGATGGGAGAGGGCAGGGAATTGTCACCAGGGAAGGGAATTGTCACCGAGGTAAGGCAACAGAGCCCTTCATGGTGACACTGAGCCACCTCCAACAACTCCAAGGACACTCCCAACCCCCCTTGGAGCCACTGACAGTGACATTAAGCCACATCCCACAGCTCCAGAGTCAATTCTGTCCCCTCTGGAGTCGTGAATGGTGATGCATCCCAGCATTCTAGAGTCACTTCCAACTTCTCCAGATGCATTAAAGACACTGAGCTCCAGGGAAACTTTCCACCCCTCCCTATCCATTAACATCGACCCTAAGCCCATCCCTGCTGCCAGCGGTCCCCACCCGCTCCTTCATTTCCCATTTCCTGTACCTTCTCCCCGGTCATGGCAAACGGTGCATTGAACCACTGCTCAAAGGTGCTGCAGCTCTTGAAGATAGTTGGGAGCAGGAAGTTGAGGAGCGCCCAGAGCTCCGGGAGCTTGTTCTGGAGCGGGGTCCCAGTGAGGAGCAGCCGCCGCGGAGCTACGTAGTGGGTGTTGAGCACCTGGGTCAGTTTGCAGTGGTGGTTCTTCATCCGGTGCCCCTCATCCACGATCATGTACTTCCAGCGGATCTGTGGGAGCAGGAAGGGCAGGGACGGTGTGAACCAGGGAGTGCGGATGGTGCCCAGAGCAGCCCACGACGGCTCTGTGATGCCAGAGCAGCTCACGCAGGTTCTGAGAGCGGCATAAGCTGAGAGCGTGCCCCCACGATGGTAGAAGGGAAACCGGGGGATTGCTGCCAGCATGGTGGATCCCTGTACTGCCAAGGTCTGGATACACCCAGAGCATCCCAGCATATCAAAAGAGATCCACACTGGGTTGAGAACTCAGGTGCTTCACACCCAGATGGGAATCCAGGGATCCCTGCCAGGATGGTTGATCACAGTTCCAGTGAGGAGGAGGCCCTAACCCCTCAATCCCCAAATTTGGGATTTGGAACGCTTTGCAAGCGTTATGCAAGCGTTATTCCATCGGCACAACGCTCCATCCCACTTATCCTGCCCCCGTGGCCATGAGGCCTGAACCCCTCGGCAACAAGAGTCTTGCAGGGTTCCAATTAATACTGAATTTTTCATGAAAAGGGAACCACGTATCTAACGGATCATGGGATACGTCGCCAAAAATTGGGAGCGAGAATTCCGCCTCAGCTTTGGCCGCGAGGAGGAGCAGTTCCTACGGAGGCTCCAGGGAATAAAATACCAGGTTTTAGTATAAACAAGGCAGGGATTTTCCTGTTTGTAGCATCTGTGATTGCGGCGAGATTGGGAAAACCTCTGGGTCCAGCACTTCCCGGCCTCACCTTGGCCAGGATGTGCTTGTCCTTGATGATGTACTCGTACGTTGTGAGCAGAACGTTGAATTTTCCACTCCGGAGCTGAGGGACGAAGGCGCGTCGTGCTGCCGGAGAGCCCTGCATGGAGAATGCCAATGTTGGGTGAGGAGGGAATTTGCAGAAGAGAGGGTAGGAGGGGCCGTTATCCACGGGGAACAGCAAAGTGAGGAGGTCTGGGGGTTCCTGCTGCCGAGGGACAACCAAAACCGCCATTTCACGGTTTTTCAGGGGATTTGAAGCTGGGACCCAGCGCAGCTTCCTCGGCGTAACGGTAATGGAGCGGCATAAAGAGGAAAATGGAAGCTGGAATCCGAAGAACGTGGCCCTTACCTTGTAGGAGACCTTGACCACGGAAGGAGCCCATTTGTCAAACTCGTAGGCCCAGTTGGACAAAGTCCTGTGGGAAAAACGTGGACAGGGTGGGAATCTGGGAACGTGGGGCCGGAGCGGTGGCTGGGTGGAATTTTCCGGGCATTCCGGCACTCACGAGAGAGGGACGATGATGAGGAAGGGGCCGTTGATCCGCTTATGCTCCATGAGGTACGTGATGAGGGCGATGGTCTGGATGGTTTTCCCCAATCCCATCTCATCTGCCAGGATCCCATTGAGGTTGTTGTTGTACAGAGACACAAGCCATTCCAGGCCTTTGATCTGCAGGAATGTGGATGGGGATGGGAATGGGGGCGGGAATGGGGGAATGGGCACATGCAAGTGAGCTGGTAACAAGGTCAGGTTAATTATTCAGAGCCAGTTGAAGGAATCGGGATACTGCACGGATCCACACGGAACGTGACGGGTTTGGCTTTCAGCGGGGAGTGAATCCAGCTCAGTATCCTTCTCCATCTTCATTCACCTCGTTATCCCACTCTGGCTTCAGCTCATTATCCCACACCATTCCATTTATTATCCCAGACCACCTCAGACTCATTATACCTCTCCAGCTCATTATTCCTTCCCAGCTCTGGCTCCTGAACCAGCCATTATCCCACCACAGGTCTTGATCTCACATTGCATCCAGCTCCTTATCCCATTGTACCATCCACGGACCACCGCAACCTCCGTTACCTCCCCTGGCATCCCCCGTATCTCCGACGTTCCCAGACCTGGTACTGCTTGAGGACGCCGTTGACCATCAGGGCCGACTGCTTGTCCACACGTTCGGTCACAGCGTGAGCCACGGCGTAGTAGGACTGGAGCCCCCGTGCCAGTGCCTGCGACACCCCGTACTCGTCATCCACGTCCTGCTTGGCATTCCTGCCCGGAAAACCGGGATAACGTGTCACAGTGCACCGGGGAATGGGATCAGAGCGAGGATGAAGAGGGGGGAAATAGGGTGGGAGGGAGAACAGGGGGAATAAATGGGGTGAGCGGGGGGAAATTGGGATAACAGGTGAAGGGAGGGGCCTGCAGGAAAATACGGGATAAACAGGGGGAGAGGGGGAAGCTCAGGGGAAAAACGGGTATAACGGAAGACAGGGTGATCTTGAGATAGAAAAACACAGATAAGAAGGGGGGATCCCTGTTCCTCGTGGGCAGAAACGGGAAAATAAAGGAGGAAAAAGGGAGACAATTTGTGTTTTGGGGATAGAAAAAGGTAATTTGAATGACAATGCTGTTGGGGGAATTCCTGGGAAGCACCGTCAGTCCTGTGGCGAGGTGCTTTTCCCACCGAATTTCCAGATAAAATGCCACATTATGGCTCATTTCGGGAAGATTCGGAAAAGAATGGGTTTGGGGTAATGCCGCTTGTCAAACCCCAGTCCTGGGGCAGGGACCTGATTAGGAATGGGAAGCTGGAGCAGGAAAATGGGAAGAGGGAGGGAAGGGCTCACTCGATGATGTGTCGGGCATCGACTTCCGAGACGTCGTCGCTGTCCGGATCTGGAATCTTCTTTTTCTCCTCCACGGGCAGCGCTGGCTGTGCCGGCTGTGGCTGCTCTTCTTCCTCCTCCTGCAGGATTCCCAGGAATTCCAGGAAAAATGGGAAAATTCCTGGGATCACCCTGAGAAGCACCCACCCCCTCCCGCCCAAAACTCCCAGAGATGGGAGCCTCCCACGGAATCCTGCCATTCCCTCTGGAGATACGCCAAGAATGTTCAAGATAAAAACTGGTGTCTCCGAAAGGGAATTTCCAAGTGTTTCTGGCTGCCTGGTGCTCGTTCGATGCATAGATTCCATTTCATCCCACTATTTTATTTCATTTTTGTGTCTCAGTTTATCCCATTTTTAATACTTTCCCCCCCCCTTCCTCATGCTATTCTAATTAATTTTATCCTTTTACTCGACCCTATTGTTTTGCCCCATTTTACCCTACGGCTTTATTCTTCGTTATCCTAGTATTCTGTCTCACTTATAATCCGTGTTATCCTCCCGTTATGTTCCATTTTATCCCATTTTTTCTGAGCTGCCAAACAGCCGTTGCCAAGGTCAGTTCTTTCCTGTTCTTCCCAGAACACTCCCAGTGGAAATATGTGGGACCCCCCTCACCTCCTCCTCTTCCTCCGAGCCGCTCTCCTCGCTGTCAGAGCGTGGAGCCACCTCGTACCTGGGAGGAAAACAGGGGAAGAGGGAATTCCACATGAAATTTGGCTCTGGTGTTTCCAGCTCCCCATTCCCTCACGGCTCTTACGTTCCCAGCCTCCAATTTCCTCCCGGGCCCAGCATTTCTAACCTTCCACTTCCAATCCCAGTCCTCCACTCCCATTCCTGACACCAGCATGCCCAGATCCAGCATTTCTACTTTCCTACTCCCATTCCCAACCCCAGCATTTCCAGCTCTGGTATTCCCAGTTTCAGCATGCCCAGCCCCTATTCCCGATATCCCTGGCATACCCAGGGTTCATTTCTAGCCAGGCCTCGAGCTGCCCAGCCTTGGGTGCATCAGTGCCAGTGAGGATCTTCCCACTCTCCACATGGATCACCTTCACTGGGAGGTCACTCATCTGGCTCGTCTCGTCCAGCGGCTGTGGGAGAAGCCAACGGATTAGGAATTCTCATTCCCAACCCCGCCCCTCCTCCCCCGTCCCCCCCCTGAACCCGCTGGGAAGAGGGACACGGCCTGTGCTCCCCATCCATGGTGGATGGAGCGGAATGATCCCTGTGGCCCCTTCGCCATCCCAGGATCCATGGGATGAGCCTGGACTCACCTCACCATCTGGGCCGATGGCTGGAGCCTGTCCCTCAGCATTCTCCGCCTTCTGTGGGGGCAACAGGGCAGAAAGAGAAGAAAAGGGGAAGAAAAGAAGAAGAAAAGGAAGAGGGAAAAGAGAAAGGATAGGAAGGAGAAGAGAAAAGGGAAGGAAATGAACGACAGGAAGGAAGAAAAGGAGAGGAGAAATGGGTAGAGAAGAGAGAAAGAGAGTGAAGAGAGTAAAGGGAAGAAAGAGAGAAAGGGAGGAGGTGGAAGGAGAGGGCAGTCAGCCTGGGCAGTCCAGCCCTGGCACTCCCTCCACAAGCCATTCCCAGTGCCATTCTTGAAGCTTCTCCTTTCTCCCACCTTCTTCTTTTTCTTCTTCTTCTTCTCCTTGGCCACCTGGGCTGCCTTGTGCTGCCGCACGAGCTCTGTTAGGTTGGCCACATACTCGTCTGTCTGCTGCAGCAGGTAGGCCAGGCGCTTGTCCTTCTTCTGGTCGATGAGCTTCCGGTAGCCCTCCTCATCCTCTGCCTGCCCGGGGTGAACAACGCACTCGGGATCACCCCGACCTTACCCCACGCGCTCCTCAGTGGCCCCTCCTCACCCTCAATGAGACCAAAGATCCCGCCGCATCCGCCCTGATCCCGCCCCTCCTGTCTCTTGCCCGCCTTTTTCCTGGTATCCCGCGTCTGGCTCACCATCAGCCGGCGCATCCGCTCTTTCTCAATGCGCTCGTTCTCCTTCTTCTGCTCACGCTCGGTGTTGGCATGGTACGTGGCCACTGCCTTGGTCAGCTTCTGGATCTTTCCGCTCACACTCCGGTGGTATTCCTTGAAGTCCTTGGCATGTTGCAGGATGCTGTTGAGGTATTCCTAAGGGAACAGAACACGGCCATCAGATCGCACGGCTCGGTGTGCAGGGATCGCGTGGGAAGTTGGAACGGGAGCGTTGGGATGGATCGGCGGTCACTGGAAGAGAGCAACGGGAACTGGAGAGTCCCAATGGCCACTGAGCGGTCCCAATGGCCATCGGCAAACCCTTGGCCACCATCACGCAGAATCAAGCTCCTGAAACCAGGTGACTCCCTTACAACCTCCAGCCCTGTCACCTCCCTGCCCCGATTCCTGGGAACCCCCTGACCTGGTGCTTCTGCCGGCGCTTCCGCTCCTGCTCGATCTTCTGTTGCTTCTCCAGCTTCTCCGTGATCCGGGCCTCACGTAATGACTGCCGCTTGCTGCGCTTGTAAGCCTTGGCGTTGAGCGCTGTCTCCAGCGCTGTGTCCCGCCGCATGCACACCACCACCTCCTGCCGCAGCTGCAATCCCGGGAAAACCGTGCGCCATCAGCCCTCGGGGTGACCCCACAATGCTCCTGCACCCAGATCCCGGTTTTCCCAGCGCTCACCTGGCGCTGGAAGTTGAGCAGTCGCAGAGCCTTGAGCTCGATGGTTGCTTTGGTCCGCAGGTCTCCGGCCAAGGAGCCGGGAAGGTTTTCCAGCTCTTGGATGCGGTGGGCAATGCGGGCTTGGAGCCTGCGGAGCAGGAGAAGGGATTTTGAGACAAGTTCAGCTCACTCCCAACCTAGTTCCAATCGGGAAAAGCATGGGAGCATGGCGAGGGCATTAGGAAGTCACTTCCAGAATCCTGGGAGTTCTGGGAACCCCCAAGGGAACGAGGACATTGTGGGGCCAGAGCACGGCCAGCGAAAGGCAACGGAGCTGGGAAGGGTCAAGAAGAATCTCTAAGAAAAATGGTCTCTGGCTCATCTCGCTGGATCTCGGGAAGAGAAAAAATGGGCTAGAGGCAGTTGGAGATGGGAAAAACCTTGGGAACCTCCAAGGAAAACACGCTCCTGATCACCCCTCCAGACCCATTGGACGCCGGGAAGCGAAAAAACGTGACGGAGATGAGTCGGGGCTAGAGAACCCTTGGGAATTCCAGGGAAAATGCCCTCTTGCTCATCCAGAGGGGTCTCAGGAAGAAGGAACGTGGCATGCGGGCAGATGGGACTGGGATGAACCTTGGCAATTCCTGGTAAATCCAGGCGGGGCCATACCTGTATTCGCGCTCCTGCAGGATCTCAACAGGGTCGAGGCCGCGGGGTTTCTGGATGGGGGTGATCCGGTTCTGTTTAGGATGGATTGGGAGCGCGGGCGGCGCTGGCTGCCCCGGTGAGGGTGGGGGGGGCCCAGGGGACGCCGGGGGCACGGCCGGGGGCACGGGGGAGGGGCGGCCTGCAGGGGGCGGTGGCAGCAGCTTCTGGGGGGCCCCGCCCGGAGCTGCTGCTGACAGCGGCCCTATGGGAACAGAGATTCTGGGAATACTGGCCTGGGCAAAGGCACAGCTTCCCAGGAGCCGTGGATCTCAATTCCCTCAAAAAACCCTAATTATTTGGTCATAAATGAAATAAATTCCCCCAAAACTTGAACACCTGACTTGGAATTAGCTTGAGAATTAACTGCAGAGATTTAATGGAAAATTCATCCCAATTCCCCCCCAAAACTCCTCCTTCTATTTATCTGGAAATCAACCTTAAATCTCCAAAAAAGTCCAATCATTTGGGTGGAAGGTCACCCCTATGCCCTGCCAAAAATCCAATTATTTCACTGTAAATCAGCCCCAAATCCCCTAAAAGTCCAATTGTTTATGGAAAAATTAATCACAATTCCCTAAAAAACTCCAAATATCTATCTTGGAAAAAGCACAAGCTCGAGTATGGGAGTCAAACAGGCCATTCACAGAACTCCAGCCCTAATTCCAGGGTCTTAACTAGGAACTTCCTTCCGTTCCCAACCCCCAGAGCATCCCTTGCTCGCAGATCTGAGATGATTTCACAGAAATTTTGTGACCGAGGTCTCACCTTCTGGCCAGGGCTTGGGGGGGCCCCCGGGGGGCTGCCCTGGCATGCCAGGGGGAACTCCTGAGGGTCCGGGAGGGGGCATGTTGGGCCCTCCTATTCCTGGAAATTGCCCAAAATTAGGCAGAAAAGGGGGAAAAAAAAAGAGGAAAATCCCATGAGGACGCTGACTCCTGGGGGAGAGTCCCAGCAGGAAGGTCGGTCTGCTCTGGCTGAAGACGAGGACCCGCGGGTACAGCCCCTGATCCCCCGAACTGCTAGAGACCAGACGGATTCGAAATCCCCACCTCCGGAACGCCCGCGGACGCAGACGGGAGAAGAGCGGGAAACTCAAACTGGGGGTACCGGGGCAAACCGGGACCAAATGCTTCCCCTTGATCATCCAGGATAGAATGGGATGAGGTCCCTTCCCACGGATCCCCTGGGACAGAACAGGACAAGCTCCCCATGAATATCCCAGGACGAGCGCTCCTAGATTTCCCAGGGTAACGTGAGATGGCACGGGATGAGTTGCCCACAGATCCCGGGACGGAACGAGAGAAGCTCCCCCACGGATCCCTCAGGACGGAACAGGATGAGCTCCCCTCGGATCCCCCGGGACAAAACCGGACTGTCACTCCCACGCCCCCGCTTCCACCCACCCCCTCCTCACCGTGAGGTCTGGAATACCCGGGCGGCGCTGGCCCTGCTCCGGGTGCTTGTCCCGGGCCCTGCGCAGCGCCGGCGGGCGGAGGTAGAGCAGGAATCTGCGGTTGCATCCCGGGCAGGGGCCGCTTTCCTTGGACGGCAACCTGGAGATGCTCTGGGAGCGGCTGCCCCCGTGCCAGCAGCTTGTAGGCCATGATCTGGGCACGGAGCTGGTGGAGCTGCGCCGCATTGAACGGGGACGGGCCCCGGCCCAGCGATGGCGAGTCCGAGCCAGAGCCATCCAGCGCCGCGCCAGAGCCGCTCGCGGAGCCACTGGAAGGGCCGTTGGACGGCACCGGGCTGGAGGCATGCTCCGAGCCACCCAGAGGGGATGGATAACCTGGCAGGGAACACAGGGATGTGCAGTGCGAGGGGTTGGATTCCAAACCAAAATGAAGGATTTACACTGAAACCTGGAATCCCTGGAGAGCTGCGTCTGCCCTCAAAGTTAAGGATTTACACCCTGAGCCCCACGGGGTTTTTTGCTCCTCCCCCAAAATCCAGCACACGTGGACCTGGAAATCCCCCGGAGTGCTACCGGAATTCAGGATTTACGCCCCAGTATCCGGGATTTAGCCCTGGAATGATGAAACTCCCCCATCCCTCCAAATCCAGGATTTGGACACGGTTCCTCCCCTTCCCCCCGTCACGTTTCTTCCCGTGCTCCCAACCTTGGGAATGTTGATCCATGGGGCTGGGGGGGGGGCCCATCCCTGCGTGCCCCCCCGGCCGCATTCCCATTCCCTTCATCTGCCCATAGCGCGGATCCTCCGACATTCCCTTCTCGTGCATCGGATCCAGGGGCTGTAGGAGGGAAACATCCCGGGAAATTGGACACCAACAGAGCATTCCCAGAGGAAATCCCAACGCTTCTGACCCGCCTGGCCCACAGATTTCCCGGGAGCTGGAGCTCCGTTTCATTATTCCAGGAGATTTCGCTGGCCAGATTCCACCTGCTCTGATGACGAAAATCCTTCCCACAGCACAATTTCCTAGACTTTTTTTCTTAAAACCCCCTGGATTACAGGCGAGGAACTGTTAAAGCCCAAAATCCAGGAGGAAAAAGCTCTCAATTAATGAGTTAATTAATGGGGCTGGAGTGGAGGATTTTCCCAGTTCTAAGGTTTTTCAGAGCAGGAAAACCCAGGAGCGATTAGGGGGGGTGAAATAAGGTGGGAAGGGTGAGAAGAGAGGAACAGGAAGGGGGTGCAGGTGCAGTTCATGGATTTTAATTAAATCCCTTAGTTACTCCCCTCTTCCCTTATCCTTCTGATGCTGGAGGAGGAAAGGGGATCATGCCAGCAGTGGGAATTTGCAGAGTTGACAAGGTGAGGGGGGGAACATATGAATGGGGATAAATTCCCCACTCAACCCCGAGGGCTTCTGAGGCACGGAATGCTGGGATGCCTCACCTTGTGCAGCGGGTGGATGGCGTCCGGGGCATATCCTGGAGCCGGGAGCGTGTGTCCCGAGTGTCCGGACCCGGGAGAAGGGCCAGGAGAGGGGCCCAGCATAGATCCCGGGGAAGGGCCGGGACCAGGAGAGGGGCCGGGCCGGGGAGTCCCCCCCAGCTGAGGCTCCGGAGTTGCCATCTTACATCAGGAGCTGGGAATGGGTTCCCGGAGCTGCACCTGGAATGAGGGATCCGGGTTAATTCCGGGAATAAACTGAGGGAGCGCTGGGTGGGAAACACCCTTCCCAATCTGCGATCAAGGAACGAGCGAGAAACCCTCTCCCCATGGTGCGTGCTCATGCACAAGGAATTCGCTTCCCAATCCATCCTTGGATTTGGGGATGGGAATGGGAAATCCACTTCCAAATCTGTTCGCCAGGAATAAGAAGCGAGGAATCCCCTTCCAACTCCATTGCTTGGGAACAATGGGAATCCCATTCCCATTCCGTCCTCAAAGTGGGAGGGGTGGGAAATCTGCTTCCCAACCCATCACAGAAGGATGAGCGAGAGGAAATCCCCTTCGCGATTCATCACCGAGATCTCAGAAACAGGGATTCCCCTACCCTATCCATTGTTGAGAAATGAGAAATTCGCTTCCAAGTCCATCATCGAGGAACGAGGAATGGGAATGCCCCATCCTGATCCATTCTAGAGGGCTGCAGAGAGGTAAGCTCCACTCTTGCGTGAGATCTGTGAATTTCTAGTAATTCAGAAGGGCCATAAAGAGTTGGGATGCTCATCTCAATCTCGGGTTCGTTGGAATGGGTTTTCTGCATCCATCCTCCAGTCACAAAGAGGGAGAGAATCCACACAAAGGCACTGGAATTCTTATGGGAGATGCTCCTTTTCCAGGAAAATCCCTTCTCTTTCCAGGGAAAAAAACCCGTTTCCAGAAAAAGCTCCTTTTCCTGGGCCTATGCCTCACTTTTCCCGTGCAAATTCCTCCTTATTTGAAGCAAATTCCTCCTTTCTCCAAGCAAAAACCTGAGTATGTTTTCCTGGAAAAAGCGTGCTTCTGCATTGAAAAAACAAACAAACAAACTTTTCTAAGCAAAACGCTCTTTTTTCCAGGCCAAACCTCACGAATGCTCCAAAGCGGCACAGAATCCACAGATTTAGTAATTCCAGGATCAGTGGGTGAGGAAAAGGTCACCTAGACTTCCACATCCCTGCTCGTTTCCTGCTTCTGGAAAACCTGGATTCTGGCACTGGGACAGAAACTCCCAGCACATGGAGCAGCCATGGGGGGGAAATTCCCCAAATCCTTCAGGAAACTTTCTCGGTGGACCCAAAAGCTCCTTTGGCCATAAAAATACATTATCACGGGATGATGCTGCTCCCAGAGCAGCTTCCTAAGAATCCGTGTGCATCCCTGGCCTCCCCCGGAAACTTTTTTGGCTTAAAATTCTGACATTTTAAAGAATTAGAGCTCAATATCCACGGAATTCCAGGACTGAGAGATTGCTGCCTGAAAACAGCCATTCCAAGGGTTCTGATGCTCCCCGGAACGACAGGAAATGGGATAGAACGCGCACCCAGGGATAGTTTGACCTGATTTTCCCTGTTTGGGTTGCTCTGGCACCGCAAAAAACTCAGACTTCCGAGCGCCTCCTTCCCTCTACGTGGAGGGATTTCTCCCAGTTTAAGTCATTCTAGCCCTCAAGAATCTCCTACCTCCCACGGGCAGAGCCGCTCCTGTTCCATCTTCTGATGAGGAAACGGGGATTGACGAAACGGTTTTCCGGGAAAGAGAGGGATTAATTCCTGCTGCATTTGGCAGGACTTCACCCCGGCACGGCTTTCCCAGGAAGATTACCGCCATTCCAGGGAATGAGTTTTTAATTAAGCTCCACACCTGCTCTTTTCCAGCCCTGGTACCACCATTCCCTCCCACCCAAGAAAATGTTATGCCTAATTCCAAGGAAACCTGTCATCTCCAAGGAAAATATTCCCATGGGATATTACTTCCCAGATCCTGGTGAGGGAGGGTTCCTGAAATTCCAGCACCTACCTACAGGCATGGTAATCTTCTGTGCCTCTGGACGGATGAGCTCCTAACACCGGGCTAGGGGGAAAACCGGGAACATCATTATCCAGCAGCACCGGAGCATTAACAGAGCATAGGATCCCTAAAAAATGGCAATTTCCTCACGGATGAGGCCAATTTAATATACGTTTGGGGAATTTGCAAAATTCCAGTGAGGAAACACTCAGAAATCCCTTTAGAAATTTACTCTTAAAAGTTCCTGGAGGCAGTGGATTCTTCCTGCTCCAGCCACAAAAATCATTCCCACAGCACAATTTGATTTTTCCTGGATTGGTTTATTAAAACCTCCCTGGATTACAGGTAAGAAATTGTTACTAAATCCAGAAATCCAAGAAAGAAACCCCTGGATTAATGAATCAATTAATGGGGTTGGCACAAGGAAGATTTTCCCATTCGTGAGGTTTTTCAGCCCATTTTTGGAGCAGGAGAGTCTGGGAGGGATTTGGGGGACTGGAAAATAAGTCAGGAAGGAGGAGAGATAATGGGAATGGACTGTAGGTGCAGCGCTTTTATTTTTAATTAAATCCCTTGCTTATCCTCCCGTTCCCATCTTCATCCACCTCCAGAGGTGAAAAACGGGTAATTCCAGCAGTGGGAATTCGCGGAGGTGAAAAGGAGGCGGGGCTGAAACGGAGGATTAATGGATCGGGATAGATCACTCCCCTTCCGAAATCGGGGG
>WEIU01013204.1:46260-68840 GCA_013389925.1 Aegithalos caudatus | reverse complement strand
AGTGGGCGCTGAGGGAGCCCCTCGGATCTGGGGTAAAACCTGACTTTTCCTGGCGGGAAATGCGACTGAGGGGAACGTCTGATCAGCTGAACACCGGCCAGTGTTCTTTCTGTGGGAAGTGACCCCGCTCAGGCTCTGCATCCTTGCACTCTCTCAATCCCTTTCCATTCTTGCCTAGGTGAGAAGGGACATACGGCATCATTGTGAAGTCCAAGCAGCAGAGAAGGTTAAGCATGAGGAGCCCTAAATCCATCTCACACGTAGGCACTCGTCTCATTCAAAAACTCACACTTTTCGGCCAGACTGTTTTCAACACTTTTCCAAATTTAGCTTTTGCAAGCTTCATATTTTCCGTGGAAGTTAATTCTTACAGAAACAATGATAAATAATTGCTACAACAAAACACCACTGGTTCAAACATTCCCATGGCAAGTGTTTTCTAGTGGCAGTGCCAAGGGCAAGCCAGCAGGGCCTCTTTTCATGCTGCCCCTTTCTGCATAACAAACTTCAGTTGTCACTTAGTGAAAACTTAAAATTCACAACAGGCACTGTTTGTGCAGGGTCACGCCAAGAGCAACTTTTCTGCTAAGCAACAGACATCTACTGCAAACAAAATTCTAGTACCTGTTTGTAATTTTCGGTGTGCCTCGTGTGCTGGTAAGGTAGATGTGAAGCAAACTTGTCAAACAGGCTTTTACAAAATCCCATCCTTCAAACAGGTGAATTCCAGGGCCTGAAACCCAATATTATATTTACAAAAAAGTTTTCAGAGAAGTAAAATCAGGTTGTCTTTTTAGAACATTTTGCATTGCAAAACACCAGTGTCAAAAAGAAAATTTTAGCAGGCAAGGCCTTTCGACACTGCACACCAGTAAGCCCAACAGTTAATTCAGCCTTATGCTACGTTTAACTAAGGGTGTTCATCAAATGAGTAGCACCTGGATTAAAAGCAAATGGCATTTAACCTGCACTTTACCTTAGGGGTTAAACACAATTTATATTGCACTGAATTTATTGTCAGCATGACACGGTGTTCTCACTTTTTGAATTAAGATGCAGACCCTCTTTTTAAAGGTATTTACAGAATGCTTTAATGCCATGAAAAAAATACAGGAAAAATTATTTCACTTTCATCACTGATGCTGTCACCTAAGACTGTTAGTGTCAAGTTATTTGAGGCTACAAAACTGTGATTATCGTATGTGACAGGTAAATACTAAAGGATAATAGTGCAGTTACAGAGTCAAAATCTAGGAAATGCTAAGATTAAAGTTATCCTTTGTAACTTACATATGTTGTAAAAGCCTACATTAACCTATTTGTCTTCAGAAAATAAAAAATTTTTCTCCATTGTATGATTTTAGGTGGTAGACAGGTAAGGCTGTTGTTTCCACATGAGCTGTCTCGGATGTCAACTCAAAGGTCTGAAAATAGCAAGGGAAATACTTGCAGTACAAGATTTAGGAAGAAGACCCCAACATCTTGCTATTTTTTTGTTGTTGTTGTTGTTGTTTAAATTAATAAAAGTATTTTCAGATCATTGGAAATAAGGAACAAACTAAACAATACTTCTATTTCAACTTAAAAGCCAACCCCAAATCCTTGAAATTTTCATCAAGGTGATGGAATACATTTCCTGTTATAAGTACCATCAATAAAATAAATTGATTTTTAGTAAGTTACTATGTATATAAAACTTGGTAATTTTTTTGTATAAACTCATACCAACAATATATTAAAATTTGTGAGAAATTTCCAGCTGAATTCCTGATGGGCATATTTTGTATGTATGTACATATGCTTGTATGTGTGTAGATGTGTAGGTATTTGGAAATACGAAAATTTCAGGGAGAACCCTGCAAAATGTTTGCCATATCACATATGCCATACATGTGGTTTACGGCAGCTGACTGGTACAGATCTCTGTGTTATTTTAAATTAGATGGTACAAAATTGCATTTAATCTCTTCTGATTTACTTCTTTTCCATACTCCATTATGAACTCTTGCTGACTAGATAGAATGCAAACAAAAAACACAGGAATTACTTTTCCCAGGGAAAGAACAGCAGAAATGAATTGCTTTCCACTCTGTATCTTCTTCAAGCCAGACTCTCTCACATAGTGGACAAGTGGAGTGTCCTACAACCCTACAACCGGCTTTATTATATGAAATCATTTACAATTCATGTACATGTGCAATTAGGACACCCTGGAACAACAGGAAGGGTCACAGAGAGCCATGGGAAACTTATCATAGGATTTCAATGTGTCTGATAATTTCCCAAAGGGCCTGAGACAAACATCAATAAAAATATTTGTATCCCAGTGAGATAGGAGCAGCCTTGATATAATTACTTTGCACATATTTTTGTAACCGTCATTCCAACTAATAACTTTTGCTTCTGCTGCCCTATTTTGCTTCCTCCAAAACTCTGGGTGGGATCCTATCAGAAGGTCAACTTGGAAGCAGCAGAGGAACAATAAATAAACCAAGAGTATGAAAAATGCCTTAAAAAGTAGCTTGGATGGGGTAAAGGTGAGAGGTCATCAATTTCTAGGACTTCTTTACTTTTACTGTTTATTATAGCTCATTTGCTCATGGAGAGAAAACAAATGAGGGAAGTCCATTTCATTATACATTATTTTTACTTTCCAGCTTGCTTTTCTGCAGGTTTGGAAACGTTTGTTATATGTTTTTCCCATTACCAGTATTTTTTTTCTCTTGTATGTAAAGCAGTAATATTAGCTCCACTGAAGATTTTCCTATGACAACGTGTTTTGGTAACTGAAGATTTAAGAACTTGACTATTCAGCCCATTAAATCAGTCTAACACAATTTCGTTCTTGTGAAGACATTACTTAGGAGACTGATGTATTTATTTTTTGACATTGCCTTGTTAGGTGCCACCCTTTGGCTTTACTCTACAGATTAGCATGCTGACCCTCCCTCAGAGCATATCTTCAAAGCATCTGAAAGAATGTCAGTAAATTAATTACCCTCTGTGTTCAGTAGTTTTTCTTTTCTGAAGAAGAGAAAGGTTACACCAAGGCTGAAAGGAACGCTTGCTTTGTTTTCATTACCATTTCCAGTGGACAACCAGAAGACAGAAAAGATTATGTTGCAGCTAAGAACACAGTTCAAATGTGTACAACCAGATTTCCCTTTGAAGCTGGAAGTTTTCCCAGGAAGATGGATATGGCTGCAGCTGAAGCAACAATCATTTTTCATGAAGAGAAATACTGCCACACATTCCAAGGCTAGACTACTCCAAGCAAATTAAACAGTGCTAATGACATTTCCCTGTGTGACCACCTGTACTAGTACTTTTTTCACCAGAACTGTGTTTATCTCACATTTATATACCTATGATACCTTTGATAATACTGGTGTGAAATATGTCAGATCCTCTGAATTAGTGCCTTAACAAGAGAAATTCTGAGAAAGAATTTTGAAACTCCAAAATGCAGTAAGAGGGAGGAAGGACCCTTGTGTTTGGACAGAAAAATATCAAACCCTGTATTTAGAAGGTGTAATCAAAGAATAAGTGGCAGCATAAAGATTGTAAAACTATTAATTTCTCAAAAAAAAAAAACCAAAAAAAAACAAAAAACAAAAAAAAAAAACTTCCAGAAAGAACAATTTTAATTAGTGCATTGAATTTCTCTCTCTTGGAAAGAAGATTATTTGGTTTAATAACCAAATCATCTGTTATTAAAGACATTTATATGTGAAATATTCCTGTCAGTGGTTGTGCAGTACCGTAGCCTTTAGTCTTACATTTCTCAGTCCATCACAAAAGATGCATATTATATTGCTCTGGACACTGCTATTAGTTAATGCTCCCTCTTCAGGACTGTTGTTGCAGAACATGGTAGCCACGTTTATTGGCCTGCCTTCCCAGAAGGCAGCCCAAGAATCATCACTCTACACACACCAGAGCTCTCTGCTGTGAGTTTCCTCCCCTGACTGCCAAGAATATCAGAGGAATTGGATTTGCAGAAACCCGAACTCCTTGCCTCCAGCTCAGGGCAGCTGAGGGCTCCTTTATACAGACTATACATTTCTTCCAGCCCCTTCAGAGTGGCTGACTCATTGCAGCCTCACACAGTCTGCCATTTCATGCTCTTTCCCTTCTTATTACATCCCACATAGGCAGCCACCATTGCCAAAAGCTGTCCCAGGAGCTGGAATCACCTTGTCTCCTGTGCAGCCCCTTTACCCTGCTATCACAGTGTCTAGCCATCAGCGAGCTTGTGCCCCGAGCATCAGTACTTAGATGTAAATTGGAACAGCAGTGTGTCAGCTGCAGGGGAGCCCAGCCACATACACACAGTATGCTTCACCATGAGGCAATTTTCTTGAAACAGATATTCCCCATTCCAGTCACTCATATTACCGCTGCCTGGATGCCCTTTTTTCCACATATCTTTTGTACCTAGTGTACACTTTTCATTTCATAAGCATCTTTCACATCAAGAACATAACAGGTAATGAAGGCTCCTGACAAAGCAGGAAAAGCTTAACAGCAAAAACAACGAAAAGAAAAAGAAAAATGAAAAAAAAAAAAGTTTAAATAAAAGATCAAGAAATTTTAAACAAGAAGGAATAAACTACCAGAGGAGAAGCTGTTAACATGCATTAAGTTCTTCAAGCCCTCAAATCTCCATACCAAGCCCACCTGACTTCAAGAAAGACAGGCTTTTTCTGCTAGTGGCAAAATTAATTGGATGAAATACTATGGCCATGTTACATGGTAGGTCAAACTAACACTATTCATCCCTTCTGGCTCTAAAATCTATGAGTCAAGTAATTCTCCCTAAGTGGCCCCCACAGGGATTTGAGCCTCTACCATTTCTTTTTGCATTTACATGCTGAAGAATTTTATTTTTTAATCTACCAGCGTTTTTCTTCCTATTTTGTCACAGTAGCCCCACCAAATGGATCTCCAGACAGAAGAGCTGCAAGTGATTCCCTATCCTCTGTCTTTTTCCCTCCATTAACTGCATTGCAAATAAATAAGCCAGAAATAATGTCAGAAGAAAGGACCGATTTCCAGTTCTTCCTTAAAAATCCCTCACAAGCAAGATCCAGAATTTAATTACAGCCAAAAAAGTTAAGAATTGCACTTAGATCAGTTTTTATCCCATACTTCTAAGCCAAGATGTCACTAAAACAACAGCTGTATATTATAAATGGGACACAGACTGCAGAATCTCTCTTCACTCAACCAAAGACTGAAGAAATTCAGAGATTCTCCAGTATTCAGATGGGTTTGAAAATACTTGAAGGTCTCCTATGTGCAGTCTGTCAATGCATCAGTTGCCAAACATGTAAAACATCCACTGACCCCTGAATTTAGGTTCTGAAAGAGACCAAGCGGTCTTGGTGTGAGAAGCACAGTGGCCTCTTTGCAAGATCAGCAGCCCCTTTTCTGTTAAGAATAAATTAAATAATCTATCACTGTCACATTGGTTACTATCTCCCTTTCTTCTCTCTGTTTCCTCTTTCCCATATTGCAATCTTCCTTNTTTTTTTTTGTACTCTTTATCCTCCTAGCACTTGACTTTGCTAATGTTTTGTTCTGTGGCAAACCTGTCAGTGCCAACTTCCTTCTTCATTATCTTTCTCTTTTCCCCCAGTTTGCTTTATCTCTCATTTCACTTTTCAGCATGCTCACCTTTTGTCTTCATTGTCCAGTTGCACTGTTTGAGCATTTTCTCTCTCCTTACATATTTCAATCAGAGGTTCATGTTCCCAAACAACTACACCTATGATCCATCTTTATCCGTAATATTCTTTTAATTGCTTGTTTTGTGCAGGCCCAAATATAGATTTACTGTTCAATATATGTAGCTTATAACTGCAAGCACTATGTTGATTTCTTAATTTGCTTATGTGAAAAACACTTCCAGTTCTCCTCCAGTATTTCTTCTATTTCATCTGAATCATCTTCTAGATTTCCCTCAGCCTCTCTAGATACCACCATAGCCTTCAAGTTCTCTAGGCTTTCCCATCTTTCTCATTATTTTGTAGTCAGTTTTTGCTGCTGAAGAGAAGCAGAGGATTGAAGACAAACAATGCAAACCATTTGCAATTGCTGTCACTTTCTAAAGTCATCCTTCCTGTTGGTGGGAATCAGGAGCAGGAACCACACCCCACTTTGCAGCCTGATCAGGAGAACATGGTAATAGAATTTAGTTAAGCACGAGGAGGGGACCTGCAAGGAGGTGGGGGTAGAGATACATGGCAAGTTTTATGAAGAGGCAGCGGCCAAGTTTACTACAGGGGAAACCAGGGTTTGCAAGGGAATAAAAGCATCCACAAAATGCTTCAGAAAAACAGAGAGATGGGTGAAATGAAGGGGCATGTCCGTTTCCTGTAGGTGGGGACACCCCATTAATCTTCTTGATATTTATTGGATTTAAAAGCATTATAATGGAAGATAACAGAGACAATCTTTCACCCATTTTCTTCTCTAACATTGACACATATTGACCCCTTTCAGTACCTTGAGTATTTTCTCTTCTGTATCTCTTCAGCTGTCTGCCTGCATATCAAAGTATGCAGCTCACCTCACATTCCCTAAGCTCTGAGGATTTCCTCGGCCCTTCCAAGTCCTGTATGATGCAAGCATGCCAGACAAACATTTAGCCTTCAAATGTACTTATGCAGTCTCTTGTTTTCCCCTTGTGTGGCTCTGAAGGGTTATGAAAATAAGAGGCCAAACAAATTCATGCCAGCAGTAATTCCAGCCCCACCCTGCCGAATAGGCAGACACCACATGGCCCAAGGAACAGCCAAATCTCATGATTACATTTAAATAAATGTTGACAGTTGAAAAGACTGCTCTGTTTCCCCCAGTTTTCACTCTCCTCATGTTCTTTCACTGCAGGGGGCTATCAGCACCTTGGCTAACTTGGCTGCAGCATGACATAAAGAGACTTCACTCTGTAGGAACAAAAAGTTCCTTTAAAAACTTGGAAATACTCACGTGAAAAAGAAACAGTGGTAAACAGGACTTCAACAAGGACCACAATGCTTAATGATTCTGGGGGTTAAGAAAAGGCACAGATGAGGTGGGAAGAACAAACTGCTTTTCCAAATAGTTTAAGTTCAGTGTTTGGCCAAGAGCTGCAGGAGGGAGACACAAACAGAAATATTAAGAACAAGAAAATAAAGGATTTAGAGCAGTATTTCACTTAATTTTGTAGACTGTTTGGGTATTTTGTTTGTTTGCTCTGCTTTTTTTCTGGACTTGGCTGAGGGTACTTGTGGTATTATCTAGACACATCAGACTGGAATTTATAGTTGCCTTTTATTGAATTGTTCACAAGCTTTATGGAGAGCACATTTCTTATACTTCTTCTCATCCTTGGTTGTCTTCTATGCTCCGCTTCTTCTATGTTAACAGGACTTTTTGGTGTTAGCAGAATCAGCAGGAGCTTTCATGAGCCTTTAGAAGAGTGAATTTTTTGTTACCTGATTCAAAAAATAACAGTAAGATATTGTATATACATGAAACCATTTTTTTTAAAGGAACTAATAAGGAAAAAAATCAAGATTATTCTTGTTTTCTGAAAACTGAGAATATGAGTTGTTTGCTCAGCCACTTCACTTTAATTTCACTGTGCTGTGTGATTTGAATGCTGTCAATACAGACTGAGGAGAGCATATTAGGTTTTTTTAATGAACATTGAACAGTCAAATAATTTAGAGAAGTTTATTCTACAGTGATTGGAAATACAGCTGAAAATTTTGCAAATCCTGTCTCTGTAGTTTGGTTTATATTTTTTTGCTTATGGAAAATGCTGAATTTGGCTTTTTTTAAACTGTGTTACAGAAGAAACTTGAAGTTTAGCTGAGACCTCATTGAGTGCCTTCTTGGGGGTTGCCTATGTTACAAAGAACAAAAATACTAACAACCTTTTTGTCATAGGTAGCTGTCCACTATAAAAATACTATGACACATTTGCATTTTCAACTTCAGTATTTTTTAGAGGTCAAAATGGGGCTTATTCACTTGACATCAGTCACAATATCAGTACAATACCATGATTAAAAGTTTTAAGTCAATTAATTAAATGTGATATCTTTGACTGCTAAAGATAGTGTAGAAGCTTGGCAGTTTCGGATATACGTTAAAGCTAGATTACTTATCCTTTCATACTTGTTTTTTCCTTTTCACCTCCGCTAATTCTCTATGCAGGTATTGCTTGTAGCAGACTCTTGCAGATTTACCTTCAAGGTGCTTAAGGATGTTGTTATAAGTAATAAGAGAGCAATAGCATTGTGTCAAGTTTTCATGGACAGCACAGTGCTGTGTTGTTTGACTTTCATATCCTCCTTGCAAGTGGCAAGAGAGAATACATCAAGAAATCAAGTGGTACATGCATTACATATTTCCCTACATATTTCCCACTTGACAATTTGATAGGAATGGACCTGTACCCCTGATTAATTGTGTCACAGAAGACAAGAAAATGCTGGCTCTGCAAAAACCTATCCAGTCTTCTTGGGATATTATCTTTGGGCAAAATGCAATTTATGCAGAGTCTAGTGTAGTCTTGGACTGGGTTAATCTCACTGGAGAGCCAGATTGGTTGTCTCTACACAACACACACCAAACCAGTACTGTGGAACCCTCTGAAACTGCATCCAATGGGCTCTTCTTTGCCACCACAACACCAGCAGATTTTATGCACTTATGTTCATGCCATATCAGGCATCATCTGGCTCCCACTGTGCTGCAGAGTACTCTGTATTCCTAGAAAGCTTGTTAGCTCTGTTGAAATGTTGTGCACTTATAGATCAGTTAAGGTTGGGTGCTGTGTATGAATGAGTGCACTCCTCCAATCTGGAATGTCAGGGGGGTACAGTGAAGGGATACTCCTAGATCTGGCAGGTCTTGTGAGAACTGGTTCCATTACTGCTCCTGGTACTTGCATCATCCATGTTTTTTCTGTTATGTTTGTTTGTTTCCATCAGATAATGGAGTATTCACCATAATTATTTTTGGCTGGAGTACTGCCTTTATAAACTATTTCATAGTGGTGTAATGCAAAATGGGCTCATGCCAGAGAATGGTTTCTTTGTTTTAGAGAAAATGGTGTTACTGAAGGTCAGACTAAGAGGCCAGAAACCTCAGTAAAAGTTAGCATGATGCATGAAAAGGATTGTACCTACTTGTCACATCAGTGTCTGAGTGCAAAGACTTAACCTACTGTGCTCAAAATGCATTGACAGATACGGGGAGAGAAGGACTCTGAAGCCTGGAGGTGAATATGACCAGCTTCCGTGACAAAGCAACATCAGGCCAGGGAGTTTGAGAGCCCAGCCACCTCAGTGTTTCCTGGTTTGCTGAGCAGGTAGCTCTTCTTCAAATGCTTCAAACAAAATATTCAAACAAAAACTCCCATGACTTGAGGGAGGCATCAGGTCTGCATCCTGCATATTACTGAGTGCTCTGGACACTGCCATTGGCATTCACTGTCTCAAAAATGTGAAACTACTTGTTTCTTTAATGGGCAGTTTTTATGCCTATGGAAAGAGACAGAAACAAAGAACAACAACAAAAAATCACTAAATAAATTGAAGAATGCATACATTTTTGCGCTTTTTTTTGTTCAACAGAAGGTAAAAATACCTTTTTTACAGAAAATAATTAATGTTTAATTGGTATGGTGTCCATCACCTTGTTTCTGACATGAATATCCCTGCCACTGTGTTCTTAAGCCTAAATGTAATAACTTTTGCAATCACTGCTCACAGGCCTCTCTAGTATGGCCACAGAAAATGAAATTTACTTTTGCACATTTTGTGACAAAACCCTGTCTTTTTCAAAGTTCAGTCACTGGACTCTAGCAAGGTGCTTTGGAGGAGTTCTGTTTCAAAAGAATGTTACAAAAAATGTGAAAGCTTCTACACTGGCATAACATGAGAAGACCCTACAGAAATTGAAATGCCAGACTAGTGAGCTGGAATTTGCCTGCGTTGCTAGCTGGGAAGGGAGCAGCGGGGAAGAACAGCACAAATTCCTACTCCAGAAGGAAAAACCTGGTTGTGACTCAGACAGGGGAGAATTTTTTCCAAGAACAGTTCATCCTAGTGAAACTAAGACACTCAGGTCATGTTGCCAAGGTCATTGACATTTTTGTTTATCTGATCCTTAAAGGGAAATTACCAATTTAAAAGTTGTGGGCTATATCCTCTATAAGGCAAACTGTTGCACCCCACTGGAGGCACTTGATGAATGGCACTATGGGTTTCATGCTGTTTCTTAGGAGTTCCTTTCTCATGTTATTTCAGTTTTGTGTTACATCCAGTTTTCATGATCTTTTCACAGTTGATTTCTGACTTTCCACAGTCTGGCTTCCCTATATGTAATCCTATAGCTGCATGGTTATAAATGGAAGGGTGGAATGAACACTTGCTTGAAATCAAAACCAATGTAACAAACACTCTGTATTAGTGTCTAAAGCAACACTGGATCATAACTCCCTGCCACTTGCTATCTCCTATCTCCCCATTCCCAATCAGCTCTTGTTAAATGTCTGCCTTTTTCCTCCTTCCAGGTACCCTCTGATAAAAAGCAGCTGTCTAAGCCTCACAATTAAGCATTGCATTTATTAAATGTTGAGCACATGATCTCCCTATAGAGTAAGCTGCACAAACCACATACAAACCACATATCATTGCTTTGAAAAAGGGCAACTCCTTGCTGGAGGCAAGAATTTGAAAATTACTTCCTGCTCTAGATAGTGCCATTTATGTTGTCTCAGTGTGATGAGTTCCATCCATAGTTTGAAATTGTAGGATTTAACACTAGCACAGCATCAGTGGTGAGTCCTTCTTGTCTTCTGAGTAGACAAACACTCTTTGCTGGCAGTAAGGGAGGTACAAGAGTCCCAGATTCACTGGGCATAAATTAAACCAAAGGCCAGCATTTCTTTCTCCCTATTTCTTCAGCATTTTACAGGCATACAGTGTAGTCAACAGGCCAGATTCAGCAGAGTCCTGGAACCAGAAGTTATTTAATTTTTCAGTAAAAGCAGTGATTCTCACACCCTCAGGTGGGGTTTTAAGAGCAACATCTCTCTCTGACACTTATACATTTTGTCTTTCATCACCCAAACTGTGAACTTGACAGGGCATGTTTTCTGTCTGCTATGACCAGGGTACGCAGGTGACGCTGTGGCTGGTTGTGGCTAGCTCACAGCTGGCACACTACACAGCAGGAGCAGAGCAGGAGCACAGCACCCAAGCAGAACCCCAGCGGAGCTGAGCCCCACAATTGCTAGTTGGTAGCATTGAACAGAGGTAAAGAACAAGGAGAGGTCCACAGCCTTGTGTATCGAAAAGGGCTTATTTTCAGAAGGGGGACAAGGCACAATGGACCCTGAACATAGGGGAACCAGGATTTATAAAGGGAGGAGGGCATAGGAGAAGGGACAATGTCCTGGCTAATGTGGAGGACAGGGAGGGGGAATCAAGGGGATAAATGACAGAACAAACACCCAGTAAGACAACATGAGGGGAGGATACAATTCAAGGAGTCCAATGATGTTTCAAATAACTTGGAGACTTCTAGAACCAAGGGATGGTACAACTAAGGATTGACAGGTAAGAGTCAATCTTAGTTAATCCCTTAGGAGGGAGAGAGTGCCAACAGATTGACAGGGCAAGATAGCCATGGAATAAACCATTAACAGAATAAATCATTTTGTTAAAAAACACACCACAACATGCAGAGACCTGTTTCTCACTTGAAACTTGTGGATGACTGTGCTGTGATGCCTTTAGTGAAATATTAAATAGCTATCAATAAGGAGTAACCTCCTGTGCAATTGTCTGCCTAAGCAGACCTATGAAATCTGATGCCCCTTTGATGAGGTTCTCTGGAAGTGTAATGCTCCCAGGCGTCATAGGGGATCCTGGAATATAATGTGACACTACAGAGAGTGTCAACAATACAAACATATTCCATGCTGTAAACAGATCAAAAGAGTGATTATTCTCTGTGTCTTTGAGTCATTTATCCTACAGAGTGCAGCATGATGGTTCTTGGCAAGGAAAAGTTTTGTGTAGGTTATCACTTCTTCTCATCAAGAATAGGGTCCAGATTTCCTTAACCACATAAATCCAGTCAGTCAGAAGCCACTGTCATTTTATGTCTGACCTCAGCACTGCTTAACAAGACACTTTCCTGTTTTGGAAAACACTTGTCTATTCAAAGTATAATCAGAGACCCTAGGAGTCCCTTCGAGCAGCCTCACTTTGAAAAGAGTACTCAAGAGAAAAGTACTGAAGGTTCAATAACAAACATATTTAGAAAACAGTAACTAATCAGATGGGAAACCACATACACATTTCTCTATGCAAGATTTTTTTTGTTACAGATGTACTAAATCAAACTGTTGATTATTAAGAGAAAGACTTCTTTAACAACTAAACATTATCCTTGATAAAGTTACGTATAAGTCTACACAAAATACAAACTTTATCAGACTTCTTTGTCTACAAACAGCCTCTGCATATCCCTAAAAAATTCAATAAATTCTTGCCTGAATTTATTGGAAGGCCATGTCCATTAAGCAGTCAATTTTTGTTGTTCCCCTGAGAGACTGCTTGCGGCAAATTTTACTGTATTTCCTTCCCTCCTAGTATTGACTTATAATAAAAGAAAAACATTTTTTCCCTGTTTAATGCATTTTCCAAAATTACATCAGTATCCATCCACTTCAAACAATTTCTAACAAAGGCCTGGTCCAGCTGGATAAACAAAATGATTTTACATATATTTCATTGTGCCTTTTTAATCTTTTTTATTGTGAAATATTAGAGCAAAACGTCTTGCCACTACTCAGACAAATAATGACTTACATGTTTAAGATGAGGTGTAGGTGCTTTTACTATCACAGTGAAAGTTAAGAAAAACATCCCATTGTAATGAACTTGCAAACTCACATGAAAATAGGGCATTACTACACAGCCAGGATATCTCTGGAACGATAAATACTGACTGAAAAAAGAAAATAAACTTTACATGCTGATACACCTGTTGTAAAGATGAGAAGCATATGATATCTGAGCTTGTTTTCTTTTTCAGGAGATTAAGCACAGATCATTACCAAAGTTGATGGATAGATTTCTTGAGTGCAAAACTATTCCCAAACAAGTAGCAACACAGGTCACCTACCCAGTGCCCCCTAAGATAAAACCGTTTTCATCCCCAGCTGCTGAGGGCATGCACTTTGAATGTGCTTAGAATGAAGCTTTATGAATAAACTTCTGCACTTTGTTTTCTTTAATTAAAACATTAAATCCAAGGAAACAAACACAGTATGAGCCATTCTTCTTTCTTTGGTGCTTTAAGAAAATTCTGTTAAAGTTGCATTGAATTCCATTTGATGTTAAGGAATGGAAAGCCTGTTCCTGAGAACAAGTTGAGTGTCAGAGTGGGCATGGGAAGAATGCCACTATTTATGGATAAACTTCAGCATCTCTGGTTCTTTTTTTTTCCATTTTTTTTTTCTTTTTCTTTTTCTTTTTTAAGGCCATAAAGATAGCTGAAAAATAGTTGACAATACAGAGAAGCTTTGAGTTACCCTAAAATATTCTTCAAATCCAGCCTTCTCTTCCATTATCATGATTTCAGTGGAGTCAAATTTTCTTTCAGAACATAGTGGTATTCTGCTATTGACTAGAGAAAATTTAAGAAAAGGGATTCTTCCTGTACTGATTTTTAAACTGGTGAATGCTTGTAGCTGCCAGAGTTATCCTGACTGCAGTGTCTCACCACAGAAAGTCCACGGAGTCCAGTTTTTTGAAAGTGGCAATGTACATCAGTAATTACTTGTTATATGAGGTACCAATTAAGTGTGTGTGTTTTCTTTATGTCGGAATTTCATTTTTCTCCAGTGACATGTATTTTAGAGCATCAGAGAAACTGGTGACTGCGTAGCTGATTCATAAGCTTGTGGCACAGGACTTCTGGATCTTCCTCCAGGGTGGTCTTCCTGCATAATCTTTTAAGTTAAGGGTCATTCCTTGTCTGATGACAACTGTGACCTCTGCATGCCACCATAACACAGTAATGCATTGTGGTGTGTTAGCTCTGGCTACCAGCCAAACCCCCTCCCAAATGCTCACCACCCCTCTCCAGCAGAACAGGAGAAAAAGGTTGCAAAAGCTTATTAGTTGAGATAAAGATATTCAATTGCTTACCAGTTGCTGTCATGGGAAAAATATACTTGGGAAAATAATTTTCTTTTATTTTCAGTTAAAATAAATTCAGATGTGAGATACAAAGACAATCAGTGGATCAACTCTCCTACCCTCCATTCCAAGGCCCACACTGACTCCTTCACTCCTGACTCCTCTATCCAGCCCTGAGCTGCACACTGCAGTAAACACACAGCAGTCAAACTCCCACCCAGCTGCTCCTTCCTCCTTACACTGTTCCCATACTCCTGTGTGGGTACTCCTCATAGACTCCAATTCTTCAGAATAAACCTGTTCCAACATGGGTTTTCCATGGTCTTCAGGGAATTTCTGCTCTGATGTGGAGGATCTCCTTCTCCTTGTCTGACCTTTGTTTTTCCCTGTACTGCTTCTCACTCTTTTTGTTCTGTCCTTCTTGTTTTATGGCTTTTTCTGCCCTTTTTAAAGTAAGTGTTCCCAGACATGCCAGCAGCATGGCTGATGGGCTCAGCCGTGTCCTGTGGTGTATCCATTAGAGCTGGCTTAAGCGGCTGTACCCAGCATGGGGCAGCCCCTGATCTCCTTTCAGAGACTACTCCCAAACCTTGCTTGGACACAGTACCAATATTGTATTTCCTAACTATACAAAGAAGTTCCTGCCATAATACTTTGTTTTGTCATATCACCCTGTGTTGTGACTTTATGCAAGGCAAAGTGACAAAAATTTGTGACTGGAATATGGTATTAGTGTTGAAGATTGGCAAAGATACTCTGCATTCTTTTTTCCCCGACAAATCTCATTTCTTTGCATCCCTCTCACAGCTTCCAGAAAACATTATGAAAACCCATAGGTTGAACCATATGGGAAGATTAAACAGAAAGGAAATACTGTACCTACAGCAATTTAACCATCTAAACAAATGTTCTCAGCCAGTTATCTGTCTGCATGATTGTGTAAGAGAAGGGACATGATAAAAGGAGAATAGGGAGTGAGAGCATGAAGACAAAGAACTTGGACATGAAGAAGGGGAACTTTAAAACATGTACCCTCCAGACATTATGAGGCATTTCAAACAACCCCAGATGCAGTTTTCTGTGTCAAAAAAAAACTCCAAAACCAACCCATGTCTAGGTGCAGACTGAACTAGGCTCAAAGAATGTTCACCTGCCTGTAACTTAGCCAGTAAATCTGTCTCATACAAGATCTCTCCATGTTTCTGCTGAAGTGCCAAAGCTGGGAGGAACGTAGACTTAAAACAAAAAAGATTAATGGAGTAATAACAGCATTTTAAGCATGGAAAGTGATTTGTGGTGTCAGATCTTGGCTGAAAAAAGCCATCTGTTGAGGACAGTGGTGGTTAAAGTGTATTTGATCTAAGCTGCTACAACACATTACAGAAAAATCAGCATCTGTTTAATATTACACCTATGACAAATACTTTAAAGAAAGGAATTCTGAAAGCGACTACAGAAACCACAGATTTTAAAACAAGTTCTGAACCCTTAGTGTCAGTAATCCTTCCTGTATCAGCCCTGTAATACTAAACATCCTGAGCGTTGCACAAATTATGAGCAGTAAAATGCAGTGTATCATATGGGCGAGAAAACAGAAAAATCTGCAATTGGTAAACTTCTGAAAGTTAAAAATTACATATTCAATGCGAACACATTGTGGCTGCACTGGATTCTGAAGAATGATGAAGTAAACAAGGAAATGCTTTCACATTTAATTGCCTTTTTGAAGCACTTTAATGTTTTCAGAGGAAGAGGTTTCTAGTTCTCATGTAGTTGATTCTAGGAGATATTTATTTTTCCTAGTCTCCTTTTTTCTTGTCTTTTTAGAACTCAATATTTCTCAAAACAGTGGAAGAGGAAAAAAAATACCTACATGAGGAAATGAGAAAAGGATATTTGTCTGCTTTGCCAGAATGTTTACAATCAAAATAATTTTTTATTAAAATATGGTGATGATTCCTTAGGTCAGGTTTTTTTGCTTTCAACTCTTGCTGAAACCATAACAACATAGAACTAATATATGTAGAAATAATTTAATTGCTAAGTAGTAGTTTTACTTAGCAACTGACTTGCTGTCTATTGTATAGAATGGTCATATAGGATTGGAAGGCAGCTTAAGGATCATCTGGCCTAACTTTCCTGGCAAAAGCACAATGTAGGCAAGATGACCCAGTACCATGGTCAGCCAAATTCCCCAATTGTGCTGGAGAATTCATAACTTTCCTGGGGAGATTAATCCAATGGCTTATTGTTCTCATTGTGAAAAACTTTCCTCTACTGTCTAAACAGAATATCCCCAGGAGTATCTTGTACCAATTGCCCATCAACTTTTCCAAGTGACTCCTTGTGGAAAGGGAGCCTCAATTTTCTTTGTAGCCAGCCTTTAAATACTGGAATACACTGATTAGGTCTTCCCTAAGTCTTTTCCCATCTGACAGGCTTCCAGGTTCTTCGTCTCCCTTCTTTGAACTCTCCAGCCTATCCATGTCTTTTGTTTTGTGTGGCAGGGGCCAAATCTGAACACAGTGATTCAGATGTAGCCTGACAAGTACTGAGTAGAGTGAGACAATGACACCTCTGCCTCTGCTGGTGGTTGGTCCTGGTTGATGCAGCCTGGCATCCCACTGGTTTTCTCTGCCATAGCCAGAGAAACAGTTCACTGAGTTTGTTGTCCAAGGACATCCAGGTCCCTTTTCACAAAACAGCTCCTTAGTTGGGTAGATCCCAGCCCCTGCTGCACTCATGGATTACATTTTTCCAGGTATCAAACCTTACACTCATCTCTGTTGAACTCCATAAGGTTGTTATCCCATTCTTCTAGCCCGTACAGATCTGGAGTGCTGGGAGCAGTTTTGGGTGCCGCAACACAAAAAAGAGATTGAGCTGTTAGGGAGTGTCCAAAGGAGGCCATGAGGAAGGTGAAGGGCCCTGAGGGGAAGGTGTGTGAGGAGTGGCTGAGGTCACTTGGTCGGTTCAGCCTGGAGGAGACTGAGGGGAGACCTCACTGCAGTTACAGCTTCTTGTGAGGGGAACAGGAGGGGCAGACACTGATGTTGTCTCTGTGGTAGTGGCAGGACGTGAGGGAACGGTCTGAAGTTGTGTAGGGGAGGTTTAAGTTCTTCACCCAAAGGGTGGCTTTGTTATTGGAACAAGCTCTCCAGGGAAGTGGTTACCAACCTGACAGAGATCAAAAAGCACGTGGACAAATTGCTCAGGAACATGGTGTGACTCTTGGGGTGTCCTATGCAGGCCCAAGAGTTAGATTTCAATGATCCTGATGCATCCCTTTCAATTCAGTATGTTCTATGATTCATGGTTCCCAAGGGACTCTTTCTTCCAAAGTGTCCATATCCCCATTCAGTTTAGAATCATCAGCAAACCTTTTCATGTTACACCTGGTTCCATTTTCTCAGTGACTTACAGAGCTATTAAACAGAGCATTGGGCACAGTATGGATCCTTGGGGGACCCCACTTGTTCCAGGCTTCCAGTTTTAAAAGGAACTATTTGAAACCACCCCCTTGGTGCATTCAGGCAGTCCCTCACCCACCACATGGGCCTCTTGTCTAGGCCATAACTTATGAGTCCTCCTCTAGCAGTAGGCTGGGGATGCTCTGTGATTTATTTGCTTGCTTTAGATGTAAAGTGACACCTACTTTAATAAAAACCGAGCATTTAATTTTTTCTGGTTTTCCTACTTTTGTCTGGTTTACCGGTTTTTCCCTTATGCAAGGAAAGAAATGAAACTTAGCCATACACCTACAGCATCATGTCCTGTCCTAAAATTAAGGTTAAGAATGACAGCTATGTGCAAGACTGTGTGCTCCAACATTTCTTGCTTCATATTGCTTGCTGGAGAATTTCCTCATCTCATCCTTGTAGATCTAGTGGCTCATCCTTTACATCTAGCTGAAACAGATGTGTTTTGCTTCACCAATAATAGTTCAGCTTTACTTTGATTCTAAATTGCAATGATATATGGGAATACTATTCTCTTCCTGTTAAATTAGGCAGTCAACTAAAGTAAATACTCCATTTGTTTGTATTTTGGAAGTGGTTCAGACTGACTAAAAGTGTGGAATGGCAGAGCCATCAGCTGTGGCACCCTTCATTGTAAAATGGCTGGAATCACAGTAGTACGGAAAAATGTGTCCGTTTAGAATTGTGTCCATTTAGCTGGGATGAAGCTGATAGAGGCTGATGGAAAGGCTTAACAGAGATGCACAGTGGGAGTGTGTTGTTGTGAAAAGTAGCCACAGGAAAATGAAGTAATAGAAAACCCTAGAATATGCAATACATTACACCCTCCAAAAGATGAACAGTTCTGAGCAAATTTTTATTTTAAGCCAGGAGCATAGACACATTTAGCCAGAATCATCTTGATGAGAAATCACAGACCATCAGATTGGCTGCAGCTCCAGAAAAATCTTAGTACCATTTACAGGTATAATTAAAACTTTATATTATACAGAGTTTTGTCTGATTTCAACTATATAAAAATTCTTGAATTTAATTTGGACTGGGGACATTTCTTGATGTAATTGGGAGTTAAATATTGTACTAACTTATTGAGCTGAATAATTTAGATGATAATTTAGAAATATTTATTTGAATTGAATAATTTAGGTGAAGACTAAGTGAAATATAAATACTACCATCATATCAGCCTTGCAAAATTCTATTTGTCTGCTTATATGTGATAAATCATTTATTATTGTATACATCATATCAGCCTTGCAAAATTTGTCTGCTTATATGTGATAAATCATTTATTATTGTATACATGTTATTTTGATGGGAAAATAAGTTATAAATAGTTTTTTTGCATCAAATGAGTATGATGCAAGAATAAAGGGGAATTTATGTGGGTGTAGTTACTCATTCACATTATCACTTGGCTTTTATGCCAAGGCTAACATCCTTTCTTTCTTGACTGTTTCTCAACATATAATGGTTGCAAGTTATTTAAACCCTAATTCTCCCTCCAACACACGTAACATGCTGTACCTTGAACGATACAGCACTTCCTACCTTTGTGCTGGACGACAGGGTTGGTTAGCAGTGACCCAAAAGAAGGCTGTCACTCACTGGGCTGTTATCACTGGATAGTGCAGTACTTTACAGCTGTATACTTCCACAGAGTTGGAGAGAGCTGACCATATACTGTCTGCCTTCGTCTGGACTACATTTAAGATATCGCTTCTCAACTATTCTCTTATATTGTTTTAGCCAATCTTCAACTATCTGCTTAAAATTGCTTTGTATTTATGTTTGTTAAATACATTTGAAACACTTTTTAACAGAAAATTATTTCCACTCATCAATCTCTAGTGAGCTTCCCGATCTTGGTTAAATAAATCACAACACTTGGAAATGAGCCTAGAGTACAAAATTCTGTAAAAATATATTTTAAAGTATGTTGAAAATTTTTGCCTGAATATTAATTTGGTGCTACTATTTGAAAAATCAAATTAGTTGGTGTTATGCACACATGTGGCCCTGGATCTATAAGGAGAGTGACAAAAATCGATTCTGAATAATGAAGGATTCCAGGAAGGCTGGGTGTGCTTTCAAAGGAACTGTAAAATACTCAGGAGCAGGCTGTCCAAATTTGTAGAAAGACAAGTTTGGGGGAAAAAGACAGGCTTGATTGAACAGAGAAGTTAGGCTAGCACTTAGGGAAAAAAGAGAATCTACCATGTCTATAAAGGGGGTCAGGTAGCTTGGAAGAACTATAAGGATGTCCTGATGTCATATAAGGAGAAGATTAGAAGGGCCAAGACTAGATTACAATTTGATTTGGTAGCTACAGTTAAAGATAACAAAAAAGCTTTTATAAATACATTAGCAACAAAAGGAGGCTCAGGGAGAGTTTCCATCATCTGTTGATAGCAGAGAATACTGTAATGACAGGGGATGAGGAAAAGGCTAAGGTGCTTAATGTCTTCTTTGCTTCAGTCTTTCTTTCTATCAAAACCAGTTGTCCTCAAGATACCCATCTCCCTGAGATGGAAATTGGTGATGGGGAGATCAGTGAAGCCTGCACAGTCTGGGAGGAGATGGTAAGTGACCTGCTGTGCCTTCTGGAAGGAGATTGTGATGAGGTGGGGATCAGTCTTTTGTGCCTGCTGTGAGAGGATAAGTAGACGTAGCCTTAAACTGAGAAAAGGGAGATTCAGATTAGATATCAGAAAAAAATCTTTCCCTGTTAGGTGGTCAGACATTGGTATAGGTTGCCCAGGGAGGTGGTGGATTCGCCATCATCAGAGGTGTTTAAGAGGGCTGGGTCTGGTGCTGGGTGTACTCCTGAAGATTTACTAAAGGAAAGAAAAAGTAATACATACCCTTCTAACCATTTTCATGCGTTAGATGAAGAGTCATGTAGTTTGTCTTGGACTTGGATTGGTTTGAAGTATGTAGTCACATAACAAGTAATCTACATGTAACCACTACTGGAATAGCTCTTTATTTTCAATTTAAATCAAAAGGCTCTCTCACCCTGAACCCAAAGACACTGATGTGCCTTAGATAACCATTCCCTGTAAGTGGCACATGATATAACTTCTTTTATACCCCGCTATTGATCTACCTAGAACAACACAGAATATGATGCCTTGTGGCTAGTGTGCTAATAGTCACTGTATATCTTTAGCTGTAGGACAACCAAAAGTTCTAACCTTGTTATGTAGCCCCATTTTATATAAAAGCCAGATTCCAGGATGTGGACATTTCCACTTAAACCTACCAGAATGTCTGTTAAATCTGGCAGACAGATTATTTTGGGAGCACTATGAAGTTACTTTAGACAAATTTTTTAGTCTAAACAGTCAGTTTAAAGTCTCATCCCATCAGAAGTTAAAGACTTTTCTTACTCCTGGGAGGTCTTGGAACCACTAACATACCTCCTGGACAATTTGGGATTTGAATGGAATTGTCTAAATGTAGATTAATACATAAAATAGCTAAAGGAAAAGTGAAATTTCAGGAACATCCCAGTATTTTGGCTTTCACAACAACACTGCATCTGCAAGTTTGTGAGACTGTATGAATTTGTGAGATCCAAAACTTTGCTTAAATAATTGTAGATGTTCATGCAAGTTTTCTAACAGAGCAAATGATTGTGGATTTGATTTTGCATAATAAGACACAGCATCTTGCCATTCAAAGGAGGAACAGCTGGGATGATTTACACCCCCAGGCTTACTGCTGATGTGACCTTTTATGAAGCTGCCCTTGATTCACTTGAAACCTGGTTTGCTCACTGTCACACTTCCATGCCTAGGAGAGTCTTCTTCCCTTAGGTGTGGGCCTTCAAAGTCTCGTTGAAAGTGACACCTCAGCATTGTCATTTCATAGGAACAGGACAGCAGTTAAAAGAAGAACTTTCTAAATGAAATGTGCTGTTTGTATTTATATTTTATACATGCACACATGCACATGTAACATACACACACACACAAAATGTGTGTAGAAATAAGACAGCATTGAACCCTCTACATTACTCAGAAGCAGCACATTCAAAAAACAGTTATATTTTACTGTAAAAAAATTACAAGTGTAAACTTGGCAATGGTCATATTTTTTCTATTTAAAAATATCTCCCTATTACCATTCTCAGCACCAGTCATGACTTTTAATTTGTATTGTTCCTCTGAAAACATCAGTTTTCTCCTCTGTGAAATGAAAGGTCCTATTCTAAGGAATAATCTCATCAAATTAAAACATGGGAAACTTAATATTGAGAAAAAATATCCACTTCAAGGACTGTGAAACACTTGAACAGGCACAGAAAGCAAGTGGGGTCTTCATTCCTGGAGATACTCAGAACCAGTCTGACCTGGGCAAGCTGCTGAGACTTGGGCTTCACATTTTTAATGAAGAAACAGACACTTCTGCCCTCTGAAGGATCCCTACATGTAATGAGCTATTATCTCACAACATATTCTTTTTGTTCAAGTATTTAAGGCAGGATGTTACCAAAAGCTTCACTTAAAAAAAAAATACAAGAATTGCTTGCATGGCCCAAGTGGGTGTTGCAGAGGTGCAGCAGCAGCTGCAGGAGCAAAGAGCTTACATGGGTAACTGCAGTGAAGCCTGCAGTTAGCCTGGTATCTGCACCCTGATGAGGGGAGTCATTTGTGCTACCCGAAAAAAATGTCTTCACAAGTGATACCTTTGACTGGCAAAGGCAAAAAATCTGTTCAAGGAGTGCTTAATGTTCATAGGAAACCCATTTTGGATATATTAAACCTGAAAACTTACCAGAGGAAACCAGGAGAGGGCAATGAGCACACAGAATATTGTTGAAATAAATAGAAAGGCCCAAGATACTGAATGGCATGCCTTTTTTTTTTTTTTTTTTTTT
>WEIU01013204.1:33333-45526 GCA_013389925.1 Aegithalos caudatus | reverse complement strand
AGTAAAAAAAAAAAAAAAAAAAAAAAAAAAAAAAAAAAAAAAAAAAATTAAAAAAAATAAGAAAAAAAAAAGAAAGAAGTTGCTTCAGCAGAAACAAAAATAACCCTCTCCAGAAGCAAATGAATAAGGTACATCATTATTCTCAGGTATAAACAAGTGCAGGGGTTTAAACTGGAGGCTTTTTATAGCTGAAGTGGAAATATGTTCCACCAAAAAAATATTCTTCTGAAGCTCAGGTCCTGATTTTTTATTTTTTCAACCTTAGTAATTTAGGTGGTATGTGTTGGATTCTGTTTTTGTCCTAAAGGTATTGGTTTAATATTTTATAACATAATATTTAAAGTCCTGAGGAATTCAGAATACTTTTAGTATCCACGGGAGCAAACAAACACATATTGCTGCATACCTAGTAGTCTAGTGGTTTACTGCAGTGAGAAACTGCCCACCACATTTTATGGTTTAACCTCAGTGCTTAGCTTTTTATGGATTCAAGTGAATTGAATTCATGATTCTCCAGAATATTGTTTTCTCACACTTAACCTACACAGTTTGCTCACTGCTTGGAACATCCTTTTGACATAATGCATAATAATAGCTGTTTATAAAAACATGGTTTTATGGGATATGAAGAACAATATCACCTTTTTTTTTGGTCACAGAAAATGACTGATTTAAATCTTACATTCTTCAAGAAGACAAACTTTATTGTTTATGAGAGCATTACATGTACAATTGGCGTGCTGCCACTAGGGAGCAAAATAAAAATGAAGGCAAATTTTTCTCAATAGAATTTTAAAAACTTGAGATAAGAGATGGTCTCCAGATGCTATACAGCCACCATGGATTCAAAAGAACAGCAAGGAATGTACAGGTAATCTTTATTTTTATTTACAGGGATTTTTTTGAGAAGTACTTTTCAGTAAGGGTTTTATCAAGTAGAGGTGAGGTGCAACAGACAAGTGCACAGGACTCATTGGGACTACACAGACAAGACAGGACTGCTGGGTCACACTAACTGCAGTGGAAATTTGTGCCTTGTTTCTGGCCTCTAATTCCTATCTTTTGACCCCAGAGAAAGGAACCTGGTCAGTTTCTTCAGGTATGCAATATAACTTACCTGACATCTTTTAAGCCTGGGCAAAACAGCAAATCATGAAGTACGATTAAACATGAGGAGCTCTCTCTCTCTTGGTCCCCTTTGGTCCCCCTGGTCCCTTGAAAAAAAGCTTTTTTTCAGAAGCCCCTTCACCCTGCATGCCTTTTGACTACAATGTGGATCCTAAATGTAGTTTTATAAACTACATTTATAAATATGTTCTGATTCTAAATTTTGAATGGTCAAGGAATTTGAACTTTTTCAAGCCATGCAGTATTCATTCTGATCCCAGTGTTCAGCAAGTAAAAGCCATGTAACAAAAGAGAAGACCCAACAATTTCTCATAATTAAGGTGTCTCTGAAGACATCAGGCTGTCTTCAGGTGTACAACTATGAAATCTTCCTGAAATGCTTCTGGGGATAAGTGGAGCTCTTCCCTCCAGCTGCGAGTTACTAGTGGTTTTCTCAGTCCAGTAGCACTCCATCATTTGTCAGGAAGAATGTAAAGTTAGATAAATATATTTGCAGCACACCACAGTCTGTGTCCAAAACTCCCTTTACAGCAACATGCCCCTTTCTCAGTTAGAAACCCAGGGAAGGACAGTCACTCCAAAGACCAGAAAATATCAGGGGTCATTTTAGAAGGTGTTTCAAAGCTGCTGCAGCTTTTCAGCAAAAAGAAAAAAGCATGAAGCAAGCAGCCAGGAGGCAAAAGTGAGGGATTAAAAAAAACTAGGAAACAAGAACAGTAAACAAAATTTTGCTTTCTTTTTCTTAATTCTCTAGTCAACATTTTTAATTCATTTAAAACATTTTAATTCATGCTTGTGTTAACAGATGTTTTCCTAGTACAGGTGCTCTCCTGAATTACAACTTGACTGGAGGTGTTCAATTCAAATTATGAACAAGGCATGGTTTGTTTCGTTTTGCAGGGGAGGAAAAAAAGTACTGCATCAGCTGACTTTGGAATGTGGTGTGCTCTCTATCATTTGACCTCTTTAATCCAAGACTGTCTTTCTAAAATAGATATCTTAGCTCAGATAATTATGATCTTTATGCAGAAATTACTGGGTGAAATTCCATTGCCTGTGTTATGCAGAAGATCAGAGTGTACAGGTCCTTCTTGACTTTAACATTTTGTAAATCCAAATTCTTACACATATAATCTTACTTACAGACTTCCCTAGGGATTTCTATAAAAGGATATTTAATTTTCTTTCTCTCCAACACTGCTTATTTATATTACGTCAACAGAGTTAACATGCTGTTCCTCATTGTTATGCAAAGATCAGTCATGGGAGAGATTTCTGTGACATGATTTTAAATCTTTCATGACATGATGCAAATCAAAGTTTCTTCTTGCTGGTTTTCCGTCTTTGGCAAATACTAACCTGCAAAGAGTGTGCAGTAATGATAGAAGGGCAAGTAGTAGTTTGATAAGTAGTACTTTGCCCTTCTTAACTCAGGACTTTTAGATTAAGATCTGGTTCAATTTCCTATGCATTTAAACTTAAACTTTAATTAACCAAAGTTTTACACCAGAATTGTGTTATTAACCATTATAGTTTTAATGAGAAGTGAAATCTAAAGCCAGACCTACAAAAATTAGTTTTGGGCGCCACAACACAAAAAAGACATTGAGGTGTTAGAGAGTGTCCAAAGGAGGCCATGAGGAAGGTGAAGGGCCCTGAGGGGAAGGTGTGTGAGGAGTGGCTGAGGTCACTTGGTCTGTTCAGCCTGGAGGAGACTGAGGGGAGACCTCACTGCAGTTCTGCAGCTTCCCTGTGAGGGAAATAGGGGGAGCAGGCACTGATCTCTGTGGTGACAGTGGCAGGACATGAAAGAATGGCCTGGAGTTGTATCAGGGGAGGTTTAAGCTGGCTGTCAGGAAATGTTCTTTACCCAGAGGGTGGCTGGCCACTTGAACAGGCTTCCCAGGGAGGTGGTCACAGCAACAGCCTAACAGAGCTCAAGAAGTGTTTGGACAATGCTCTCAGGCACATGGTGTGGCTCTTGAGGTGTCTTGTGCAGGGCCAGGAGTTGGACTTTATGATCCTTGTGGGTCCCTTCCATCTTAGCATATTCTGTGAATTTATGATTCTGTGAAATAAGTGGAAAATATAATGCCTGGAACAATTTTCATTATTTTAAAAGTCCATCACAGGACACATAATAATATGTTAAGTGTTGTACTCTCAGCTGCAAAGTCTCACACTGGTGTAACTCAATTAATTACTATGGGAGTTTTTCACTAGAACTCAGTATTATCCACAAAACTTTTAAAGGGAAACCAGACATACCATATTCCTTTAGTGTCTGCGGAGGAAACATCTGCTTCTGGAACCAGACATTCATTCTCCTCAAGCAGCATCTTTGCTTCTTAAACCTGCCAATGCTTAATCAGGTTCTATCTTTCTACATGGTCTCTTCTGCTGATATGATTCCTACAGCAGGCCGATAGCAGTTTCAGTAGTTTATGCTCTTATTCCTCAACATGTCCATGACAGTGAGTAAAACGCTGCCACCGTCAAGCTTTTTGTATTCACTATTGATTTCTCATGACTCTTTGGAAAAACTCTTTCTGGCTTAACCAACAACGACCTCACTGGAGCAGGCACAGAAACTTCCACCTGAAAAAGCAGAAAACCTTGGAGCAGACACACCTCCCTACAGCCCTTTCAGACTGTTGTGCTGGAAGGTATAGTCTGTCCTACTGTAAGTACCAGGATACCCCATACTGCAGAACAGCTCCCTCCCTCCTGAGTTCCCCATAACAAAGGGTGTAGGTGATCAGAAGTATAAAATCTCCTGAAGGTTAGGATTTTATGTTGGGTTTTTTGATGGTTTAGGTAGGTCCAAGAATTTGATTTTGTCAAGCTATGCCGAGAAATTATATGTAAATACAGTATTATGTCAACAGATGCATAGAGAAAGTTGTGTTAAACAAGAGCAAGTATAGAAAGAAATTACCATGGTAAAACTAGACCAAAAGAAAAAGTAGGTTTAACTGTAGATTTATTGGAGAGGATAAGTAAGGGGTTTAATTGTTCCTGTTTTTCCCCATCTCATGTCCTCACATCATACTTCCATGTCACCACACAGATAACTCACACAAACCCAACCACTTTGTGAAACCACAGCTTTTCGCCAGTGCTTTCAATGCCTCAGAGAAGTCAGTGTTGCACCAGAGTCAAGGCTGTTGTCTGTGCACTCCCTCAGCCCATTGCCTCTCCTTTCCTGATTAGCAGCATCAGCCTAGTGCCTCACCTTAAGCTATCAGACCACCCAGACATAACCCAGGGAGACACAAGTCAGCTGGAGAGACCAAGGGGGGGCTTTGCTTTCCCAGTCAAAGGCAGCAGCCACCTCTGTCACTACAGTGTACAGCTGAATGTACACATCTTTGAATAAAGTACCTCTTTTTACAGAAATTTCTGTTTGACTACATGACATTGAATGTGGAGATAATCTTGAATGCTTTGAAATAACACACATAACAGCAGTTTAAACAAATTACTATGTGACACTTGAACTCAGAATAAACCTAGTTAAATCAGTTTGGCCTACCATACAAGTTCTGAGCTTGCCCTCAAATAATGGTCTTCAGTTAGGATCTACTTGAGTCTGTTCACTGTGAGGGAAACAACTCTTTAACGTCAACCTTATTTCAGCTTATTAAAGTCAAACAAGTTGTTTCTAAGTATACACTTTTCTTCTACTCTTAGTTGGTAAAGCAAATATTACAGTCATTGCCCTGATATACCTTTGACATGTTTTTATAAACATTCCCTTCAATCTAACTGCATGACTTAATGTTTTACTTCAAAGAATTTTCCCAATCACTGAGAATATCTAAAGCGAAATCTGATAATTATGTGTGGATGAAAATAGGGATTAGATTAGGAATGTATTTCAAAAAGGATCTACTACAAAGCAGAATAGTAAGAGTTCATAATATTGGTATGTGAGACAAAATATTATGATGAAATTTAGACCAAACGGAAAACCACCATGGGTGTTTTATTTGAGTCAGAATTGCTGAGTGTCAGCTCTGTTCAATAACACACACAGCTGCATGAGGGTTTTCACATGTTCTAAATGTCGCATTTGTTCAATGCAGCATTCTGTATTCAGGACTGCTCTTCATATTGCAGCAGTAGCCAAAAGTAATAGTCAGACTCAGTGCCCTACTGTGAGCATCACTGAGCTGACACATAGGAAGCCATGCTCCCTTCCCTGGGGAAAAAGGGACGTAACAATTGGGAAAAAAAAAATCACGAGTAGCAAGAAGGAAAGATAACAGAACCAAGTTCCTGATTGTGATAGGATGAGAATCTGAACAGCAATTTCTCAATAGGTTTAGTGTCCTCTTCATCTTATAAGGAAGGTAAATAAATAAAGTCATTTTTTTCCAAGACTTATTCAATTAGATACTACTTATTTTAATCTTCCTAAAATAGTTTGATTAGTTATGCCTAGACAAAAAATGCTCAAAAGCCGGGAAATGCTCACCAGTCCACACCATCACTTTAGGTAAACTGGCATATCTCTAATGTTGAATGTACGCTGGTTTGTTTCAGGGTTGGAAATATGTCTATTTTCACAGACTCATGTAATGGTTTGGACTGGAGGGGATCTTCAAAGACCATCGAATTCCAAGTACCCTGAAATGGGCAGGAACACCTTCACTAGACCAGGTTGCTCCAATCTGGCTTTGAACACTTTCAGCAGTGGGACATCCACAGCTACTCCTCTTTCCATGTCTCACCAGCAGCACTGCAAAAAAATATCTTCCTTGTATCTAACCTATATCTACCTGCTTTCAGTTTAAAAATATTCCTCTTTGTTCTCTCAGTACAGGCTTCAGTAAAAAGTCTCCCTCCATCTTCATTACAAGCCACCTCTATAGACTAAAAGGCTGCTAGCTGGTCTCCCTGGAGCCTTCAGTTCTCTAGGCTGGACAACCCTAACTCTCTCAGCCTGTATTCAAAAGCATGTCCCCCATCCCTCTGATCATGTTTGTGTCCCTCCTCTGCACCTGGTCCAACAGGTCCATGTCTTTCTTGTGCTGAGGAACCCCAGAGCTGGAAACAGTACTCCAGGTGGGATCTCAGGACAACAGAGCAGAGGAGCAGAATTGCCCAAGATCCAGTTGGCTTTCTGGACTGGAAGTGCAGATTTGTACCCCTTTTCTCCAGCAAAGAAAACTGCACCACTCAGAAAACTTTTTCAGGATGCCTTCAATCCCACTGTCTGTGTCATCAAGGAAGATATTTACTAGTGTAAATATGGACCCTTCAGGGACACCCTTTNTACTCCAGGTGGGATCTCAGGACAACAGAGCAGAGGAGCAGAATTGCCCAAGATCCAGTTGGCTTTCTGGACTGGAAGTGCAGATTTGTACCCCTTTTCTCCAGCAAAGAAAACTGCACCACTCAGAAAACTTTTTCAGGATGCCTTCAATCCCACTGTCTGTGTCATCAAGGAAGATATTTACTAGTGTAAATATGGACCCTTCAGGGACACCCTTTTTACTGATCTCCATTTGGACACTGAGCTGTTTATGGCAGCTCTTTGGATTTTGCCCTTGGTGAAGCCATGCTGGCTGCCTCTAATGAACTCCCTGTCACCCACATGCCTGGACAGATCATCCAGGAAGATGCACCAGATACATTTATGTAATCCAAACAGAAAACCTTTAGGTTTACACAGGGTTTACACATAAAACTTTCTGAACACAGCTGTCTGATAAGCAAAATAGAGTCAATACATGTTAATAATATCAAACATTTGCTTGTCAGTACCATGCTAGGAACCAAGACTGAGTTGCAAATGTTGAGGCATTTTTTTTAGAAGCATATTGCCCCTGATCAGGTATTTCCATTTTGACATGAGATACAGCAAAGCACTGCTGTAGATATTCAGGAGGGATAAATGCCTAAAGAATACTGCTCTTCTATAGGAGCTTGGCTAGTACAACTCACAAGTTGGAACCTGCCTCTCTTATCAGAAGACCTTTGTCAGATTCCTGTGTCCTACTAGAAGCAGATCTCACTGTGGAGAAGTTGGACCATTCAACTGTTTCTATTGGACCCTCGTTTCTTTTTGAATGCAAACTCCAAACTCTATTTCTAATGTCCTTGATGCCTGTAAACATTCTTTCTAATGCAAGGATGCAAGGAGTTGCTTGTTTTTTACTGTGTACATATTCCCCAGTGAAAACAAAGTAGACAAAATCCTAGACATAGGAGTTCCTCTGCCAGTTCTTTATTTACCATCATCAGTGTCCCATTTTATGCACTCACTTTTACATTATGCTGATTGCTGTTTTAATTTGAGCCTCATCGATATAACACCAGTTTTTTCTAATGTCACTTATGAATGGGATTTGAAACAGGGATTTTCTCTGGCATTTTTCCATCAGGCATTGAAGTTCCACAAATAAAGTTATCCGTCTCTGTGACGGCCATGCAAATTCAGGGATGGTTATGAAGACAAAGATGCTATTTAAAAAAAAATCACATCCAGGTATTTAGGAGAGTTTTTAATGAGATGCATAATAAAATCATGTTCCAAAATTTGTGCTGACAAGTTATGTTCTTACATTATGCTGGGCAATGTTCCTCTTGTTGAATGATTTACAGGGACTCATCCCCTGTTGAAGATGGAAGGCAAATGTCAGATTTGGAAAGCTATCCTTTTCTCTCCCTTCATACATAATATTCATAATCTCAATCTGGTGAATGTCTTGATTTAAACTAATTATTCTCTCAAGCTTTCCTCAGCTTGGACTCACTAGATGGGTTTTTTGCTTTTGTGCAAAATATTCAGAAGGGAAGAATTGTTCTGGACCACTGCCGCAGCAAAGATGTGTCTATGTATAGAACTGTCCAGGGAGTTTGTGTTTTTGACAGCAACCTCTCCTTAATGAGAGGTGTTTGTGTCTGAGGTGGTGGTCAGCTTGTGGAGAACTCCCTAAGCAACAAGGCACTGCTTATCCATGCACTGTCTAATTATTCTGAAGTTTATTGGCCTTGCTAAATGGAGCTAACTCTAGTACCTATCACAGGTGTTAATGCACAGATAATGGGCTCTTTACTTTGAGTGTCTTGGATTTCTGTTCCTTTGTATGTGTCATCAAACAACTTATTTACTTAGCCAGTAAATTCCCCTTTCTGGTGCAAGTATTTGCAGTTCAGCAGTTCTACCCGTGGTGTACAAAACAAAGTAACAACAAATTGGTATTGTAATGCAGATAGATAAATAAAATATTAGGTAAAGGACAGGTGGCATTTTGGCTGTTAATTTTGAATTGAGGATATTATCTGCTAATAAAATCATTATAACTTTCTTCTTTCAACAATTTGACAAGTTCATTGAATCAGCAAAAACCTATTTGTTCCTTTATAAGTTCAGAGCATTAAAAAAAGTCTGAAGGTTTAGTTTTGTATTTTACTTATGATAGTGGAAAGTTTCCTGATTAGAGACTTCAAAATCAGACATACAAAGGGTAGCTAAATTTAACTAGAAGCCTAACTTCTGTAAAAATAATAACTGTCTGCTTCAAAGACTACTGATGTCAGAAAAAGTCTATAACTCTTGTCTCTAATTAAGTTGGTTTGTTAAAAAAAATCTCAATAGACCTGAATCTGAAAGTGCTCAGTGTTCTTAGTTTCAAGTAAAGTTCACATATTGTAAAGAACACCTTTACATCTTAAACCCAATTATTAAGGGGAATTCATTATAATTAGGAACCTTTTAATTCAATGGACTTACAATGGACTTCCTAAATAAAGATACCTGGATGTCTGTAAAATATGCTTCAGAAAAATCCACAGTGTTCTGGTGTGGAACAAAAATGCACAATTTTTAATATTTGAATGCAAAAAAATGGTAAGTTAGAAAAAATATAAGTAAGATCTACAAAATAAGATAAATTTGAATAATCTAGTTGCAACTCAGTGTTTATGCAAACAGAAGACTCAGAGCAAGTTCTTTGTCTATTCAAGCATAAATCAGATTAGTACACTGAATATTTCCCAGGTGGAAAAAGCTGAAACCAACCACTACTTTTCAAGATTTTTCTTGTAGTGTGACTCCTCAAAAAACAACCCTTCAATCCCAAATGAAAAAAATATCAGTTTATAAGTATACTTAACACATGTTAAGTTTGTCTAGCTTCCTGTTAGGATTTTATAAAATTATTTATATTTCTTGTTTTGTATGTGTGACCTTAGCTAAGCATAACAGTTTATGACTAAACAAGAGCACGAATTATCCAATGCATAACTACAGAGGTGATATTTTAATAATAATATTAAAAGTAACAAATAATATGATTGATATAAACTGACATTTAAAATTGCTTCCCCATTTTTATATTATCATGCTTCTTTCATAACATGTCAGATAGTAAAATTAAAGAACCTTAAAATGTGTGTCTTAGGACATGTATTAATAAATGCCAAATTCAAACAGCTTTGGTTCTGTTTGGGGTAATTTTTTTCTTTTTAATTTTTTGTGGTGAACAAGTTAATATTTTTTGGTTTTCAAGATCCACCACTGAATTAGCAGTTTAACAGTAGTGTACATATTAAGGTAACTCCAAATGCTACTAATGCATTGGAGACATTTTTCTATCGGTAACATCTGAATGAGGACTGCTACAATCTTACAGTTAAATGTAAATTTAAAAATAAGTTACCACCTGGTACCAGGTTTTGAGACATTATTGCAATTACTTACTGACATCTGCTTTAATTAGTGTCCTTTTTAGTGAAGGAATATTTTATTTCTCAGTTGATATACACTGTATTTGTCTCTGTAGGTGGCAGAAATCAAAATCCCCAGTGCAACAAGTACCCAGGCATAGGAGTCACTTCAGACAAACACGAAGGGGTAAGCAAATGCTTAAGTAACTAAATTTAGTGTGATCAGGATGAGAACTGGACTTTACAAAGCAGCTGTATCATTTCTCATGAGAAAGTTTAACACCAGAGTGCTTGACTGTTTTTAGGCCAGTTTTGAAGCAGTAGCAATAGCTGACTTGCTTACGAGTCCTTTTAAAATATTGCAGAAGTTTTCACCTTCACACCTCAGGTCACAAAGCTTTCTGATGGTCTTTTCAATTCATGATATTAAAATCTGGTGTCATTTGGCAACCTGTGGGGAGAGGAAACTAGTGAAATGGACACAGGCACCTAATGCTACAGGAAGGACATGACTCTCTAGGGATGCTAATAATGCTTTTCAGGCATTATGAACCCTAAATTAATTTACAAATGAAACCTGTGCTATGGAAAAAATGGCAAACAGTGTGAATGGTTGATAGATGGGTGAGAATACCAGCCTCAAATATGCTTTTGCCAGTTTAATGAAAAATAGTAACTTAATCAGGCATAAGAAAAAATGGCTGGAATCCCCTTGTGTGGAAACATTGTCTAATATCACAAATTGAGCAACAACCTGCTGTTTGTAACATTAGTAATATTTAGAGGAAGATTAAAAAGACAGAAACCTCATTCCTTCAGTGTTGCATTTTCCCTATCTTCAACCTTTCCGCTTTACTCAGCCTTAGTCACTGATTGTTCCAGGCAAACCCTTAAATGACAAATAATATTTTCAAAGCCACAATGAGGAAGATCATAGAGGATGAGCAGCCTGCAAATACAATGAATAAGGGAAGCCAAACTAAACCACCTCTGCAGCAGACTGCCCAAACTAGCACACACAACCTGCTTGTGGAAAGGCACCAGTTACTGTTCTGGTTGTGGGCCCAGTCCAGTAATGCTCCCCACCATCCCAGTGCTAGCAATGGTAGCAAGTGCCCACTTGGCTGTTGGATATGTTCTCAAGTAAGAAGCCTTTGCTCTCTTTGGAGCACAAGTGCTCTTTGCTGCTCAGTGTTCTCCAGACTGACCATCTTTATGGTTAGGGCAGAGCCAGCAAGCCTAGTGTGGTGAGCAGCCAGTGCCAGCACCAGTTAGAGCCAATGACCCCCTGTCCCTTGGGGGACCTTTGTCATACAGGGTGGCACCACTGATTTTAGGGCAGTGAAAGTAGTTTAACGATGAGCACTGCAACTGATAATTCGACAGCAGTGTAAATCAGCATTCACCATCCATCACAGCCACAATGCAGAATCACATTTTGCTGGTTTTCTATTATTAAGTATGCACCATTAAAAGTAATGTGCAATTAAAATAAACTACAGCACCACAAATGACAGGAGAACTGTATCAAAAACATCAAAATCCAGTCACAATATCCACCTGGGTAGTAACACGTGGACTGTTAACCTGACCTGGGGAAGCTGGCAGCAGTCTGAGGTTGCCTTGAATCTATCTGAGCAAGGTGAAAACCTCCAGCCCAGGCTGATCATCATTGAGAGGGTTCACTTAGATGTTCTCTCCACCAAACATTTGATGAAGGAGAACTTTTCTGTATTCTCCTCAATTCCTTTGCAAGGATTCATAAGCAAACAGCCTTTGGAAAAATACACCCAAAAGAGGTTCTGGCTGAAATCCATGGACCTTAATTCATTTGCCTTACTAGATGATTGTACTTATCAAAACACAGCCTTGATGAACTCTTGTAAAAGCAGGAAGGAAGGGAGAGGCTTTCGGGCTGCAGTCTGCTCCTCTTCCCCAACATGGTTTTGGGGAGACACTACCCAAAGTAGGTTTATTTGTTCTGGTGATGGGGCTAAGCCTCTCCCATGTGAAAATTCAGTTTTCAATGAAAACTTACTCCGGGACGAGCATCGCCAATATATTTCTCGTGTGACTCATATGAACAAAACCCCAAAGTCAATAGTCAAGAGTTTATTTGATAGAGGTTTTCTCCTAATTAAGAGGTCATTAAGGGGATCCGACTGTTACTCAGGGCTGAGACGAAGGTCACCAGCAGCTGCTCCAGTCCGGGAGATGTGCCGGCCAGCACATTTTCCAGAAACATGTTTCCTCTCTCGCCAGAGGCCTCTTCCCCCTCCCCGCCACCCCGTTTCTAGTCTCTCCAGCGCTGATGAGCTAATAGCATTTTTCCTTTGCATACTTTGGCGCTGCCCCACGGCATACTCTGGCAGCCTACGTGTGTCTG
>WEIU01013204.1:0-10902 GCA_013389925.1 Aegithalos caudatus | reverse complement strand
TCCTTCCTTCCCTCTCTCTCTCTCTCTCTCTCTCTCTCTCTCTCTCTCTGTTTCTCTCTCTCTCTTTCATCTTCGTTTTTGAAAGGAGGTAGAGTAGATCTAACCGATTTGTAAAACACACTTTTATCAGGAAGATTTCTTAAAGCCTGCAGTGGAATTCTCTGGGAGAAAGTGGAAAAGACATACAAAAGACGTATCTTTCTTCCTCCTAGTAATGCAATGGATACATTTCAATTTGCTTCTGTGATTTCAGCTTTCTGCTAGGGAAGTATCACAGCAGAACCACCAGAACCAACAGCTGATGATATTCATAAAGAACCCTGTGACCCAACCTGAGCTCATTTTGGTGCCATCAACTCAACAATGCATGCTGCCTCTGCTGTCCTAAGTAATCACACAGCAGATGGAGGCAAGCCCATGTGTTACCTGGTAGGTAACAAGGAGTAGAAGTGGTATAGCTCTATCCTGGGATGAGGTTAACGTCTCCATAGCAGACAAGATGGTGCTGCATTTTCCATTTGTGACTAAAACATTCTAGAGTTGGTAACACATCAATATTTTAGTTGCAGCTGAGCAGTGCTTGCACAGCATCAAGGCCTTGTCTGTTTCTTGCTCTGCCTCTACCACAAGCAAGGAACATCCCAAGGTACAGCTGATCCACTTGGACCAAAAGGACATCAAGTCCTTTTCAAGTCATGCTTAGCAATAAAAGCTTGAGGTAACAAAAAGGTATGGGGAGATGTTTGTGGTTATGACATTTATCTTCCCAAGTAACCATCATGTGAAGTGAAGCCCTGCTCTCTGGGATGTGGCTAAACACCTGCCTGCTGATGGGAAGTGGTGCATAAATTCCTTCTTATTTCCTTCCACATACAGCTTTGATTCCCTCTGTGAACTATTTAACTCTTTTGTCTTTATCTCAAGGTGTATCATTTTCTGACTTCTGGTCTTGGGATGCTCTCCCCATCCCGCAGGGGTGGGGTGAGTGAGCAGCTGCTGGGTGCTTAGCTGCTGGATGGGGTCAAACCACGACACACATCATACTCAATAATCAGCAACTCACAAATAAAGCAGCTGACATGACCCATGTAGGAACTGCCCAGTGGTGAATGTTACTTGTTCTCATGCCCATTTTCTTCCATCAGAACCGTGTGACTATAAACAATTATATATTCATTGCATAAAGACAGATGGGACACTAGACACCAACTCTTAGTGCAGGAGAGTCACTTTCAGTGCTTTGGTCTGAAGAAAATAGAGCCAAAGAAGGGACCATAAATGCACCAGTCAGTACTTCTAAATGCAGAAAGATTTAATTGGTTTGCAAACAATAAATCTTCTTCCTCAACCAGTGCAAAGCAAATCCCATTTTGTAATTCTTTTGCCATAGTTTTAGAGCTTATAAAATATACTCTGTGGTCAGCCATATTTCATATTTGAAGTGTAGAGCATCTAGGAATTCTAGTACTTTCCTTTCTTTCAAATCTCTGCTACTACAACATTATTTCTTCAGGTCAAGAAAAACTGGAAAAATGTCTCTCTGAAGACTGTCTATAGAACTATTAATACTGGCCAGAGGGGACAGGACAAAAGATGGGTCAATTTCCAAGGGCCATAGACTGGCTTATTTCCAGGCCAGCTTAGCTCTGAGAACTTGAAATCTGAATTTTGATCCCCATGTGACAGTGCTGCATTCTGCCACCAGATTCTTGGGACAGAAAGCTCGTATTTCTGAAGATCATATGCTATTTTCTTTGGAGATTTTCCTATAACTGAAAAATATATTCCTGAACTTAATTAATACACTTTTTCCCTCAGCTACTTCCTGTGGTTTTTGAAAGAATATACCACGAAATTCAGAAAGCAGCAGCAGCAGCTTCTGTGCTACATCTGGTGTCTTTTAATTCAAATATTTATAGAAAGGCTGTAAGCATATATAGGCCAATCTATATGGAGTAACCGCATTTTTTTCCTTATAGCAAAATACTTCACAAACACTACTCACACTGATAGCCACCACCTAACAAACACACAACATGATATTCACATTCAAATTTCTCATTTTTCTGTCTGTGGGTTTTTTGGTTTTGCTTTGGTTTGGGATTTTTTTTTCTTTTTTTTCACAGCCCATGCTCAATTTCTTTTCCCTCAAGTATTTTCCAGTATATAAAATGTTACAGAAATATAGACAATCCAGAATAAAAACCTAACACAGTAATGTCAACTGTCTACAAGCAAGAACACTTCTCCCTCCACTTCCCATCCCTTGGATGTTTAATTATATACTAGAATTGTATACCTTTATTCTGACATACTCCTGCTATTTCTTGTATTGTTTTGCACTACTTTTTATGCAAGAATGTGGCAGTACTTTCTACAGGTATGTTCTTCCTCCTTCAGTGTGCAACCGAGGCACTGGAAAGTGAACAAAGCAACAGAGCAGTGTATAGTCACACTTAGCAGTGAGAAATTTTAAGTTACCGTGCTGGTTGATGCTGGGGTAGGGCTAATTTCATTCACAGATGCTGGTATGGGTCTGTGTTTTGGATTTGTGCTGATGTCAGCACAAATAGCACAGCACAGCATAATAAAGAGATGTTTTGTTATTGCTGTGTTGAGCTTACACTGAACCAAGGCCTTTTCTGCTTTTGCATTTCCACACTTGTGAGGAAGCTGGGGGTTGGGAGGAGACACAGCTGGGACAGGTGTGACCCCAACTGACCAAAGGGATATTCCAGATCATCTAACATCATGGTCAGTACATGAAGTGGTGGATAAAAGGAGGAAGTGGGGGACATTGGAGTGATGGCATTTGTCTTCCCAAGTCACTGTCACATCTGATAGGGCCCTGCTCTTGTGTAGATGACTGAACACCTGCCTGGCATTGGAAGCACTGAATTTCGTATTTTGCTTTGCTATTGTGCACAGCTTTTGCTTTCTCTATTACACTGTCTTTATCTCAGCCTGTGAGTTTTCTAGCTTTTATCCTTCCAATTCTCTCCCTGATCCTGCTGGTGCAGGAGTGAGAGTGAGTGAGCAACTGCCTGGCACTTGGTGTTGGCTAGGGTTAAACCATCTGAAGGTAGTCTCCTCTAATATTCTATCTTGGTAAATAATGCATTATTTCTGTAAATAATATTTAAAACATCTTTATCAAACACATATAAGCCCCAAATGAGAGAGACAAACTTGGCAAATAGTGGCAATGACTGTGAAGAGAATGGATGTTACAAACTACAAAGATAAAAGCAGATTCACAGTGCAAGCTTTGAGATATGCTGGAAGAGGGGTTGAAAGTTTGGAATGTCTCTGAGAGCTGGCACCACAGGAGCCAAAAGAAGGAGCAGTATGATGAAAACATCAGGCAGAAGCTCTGTGGGTAGAATCTGATTCACACATTGCAGGTAATAAAGTCAGACTGAGAAACTGAGTGTCTCATGGTCTCGAGGTGGATGGGATTGCAGAAGCTGAATGGTATGCTTTGGTAGAACGCCTGAGACAGTAGTTTCAGGATGAATTAAAGGACAGGAACCTGTGAATAATCTGACAACATGAAATGTAGACTTTTGATTATCGCTTTATCCTGAATAATCTTTCTGTTCCAAGACTACTTTTGTCTGTACTCTCTCCTATAGGTATAATCAATAATTGGAAGAGGTCATACTTCTGTTCTTCAACTGACTTTTGCACAAAAGGGAATTGCCTCATTACAGATCTCATCAGAAACAAGACTGTTATTAGAAGTATATAAGAGTATAAAGACAACAACTTGAGTTTCACCTGGGTGAGAGTGCTACCAAACTGGTAATGCTTTGTGGCTCTGCATCTGTCGTTAGTCAGTTATTTAAAACAATGACATTCATATGCAGACAGTAAGAAACCCCACTGGGAAGTAAGCAGTACATAGCAAATACCATGACACAGAAAACAGCCTTGGAGAATGTCATCCTTGTTTCTAAACTATCTAGAAGTGCAGTTTAATTTCAAATGTTAACAACACCCTGATTTTAAAGAGAAAAAAAAAAAAAAAGAGGCAATACTAACTAGAGTAAGCATAAAAAAGGTAACACCCAATTCTGGGCCAAAACAAGATGTTACTGCAATATCCTTTACAGCAACTTGGGAGAAGAGCTCTCTATTAAAAAAACAACAAAAAACAACTAAACAAGAAAACCTGTTAACCCACACATTCTTTACAAAACTCTAACCAGTTACAGGTGTCCTTCATAACAGGAGATGTGATTAATGTAAAGTCACAGTGTGGCTGAAGGTGACCAATCACAGCTGCCACCCAAGTCCATCCATACCATGACCTCATAATTCGGAACAAGACTTGAGAAAAGTTACTTTCTGACTGTGAAATGCAGTTAGTTCTCCCTCTAGCTTTGTCTGTAAGCATATGATTTGTGGCCATCAGGCATGGTGAAGATTTTGGTATGGGAGGCAACTGGTTAAAGGTAACACTCATGGCAGCACTGCTGTCTCAGCTCCTGACAGCAAAGGGTTGGTTGTTGACTGTGTCTCACAACTAATGACGACAAATGATGACAAGTTATTTACTCATCATCTGCCAAAACCTCTCATTTTTATAATAATCTACTACTTTGTTTTAACTCAAGCTTTAACTGTTTTCAACATAACACCAAAATGATCTTACAGGTGTGAAGTAGCAGTTAAAAGCTCTATAGCATGACAAGAATATAAGCTTAATAGCATGACAGCTGAGAAGTTCTTACAGAAATCAATTCTTTATGGATCTCAGGAAATCGTCCAAGTTTCAGCAGATTTTTTTTTAATTGGATGATATACAATTTTTAAAATAGGCTGATGAAAAACTTCCATTTGAAGCTAGAAAAAGTCTTAAGAGATCTAAAACCTTTGTAAAAACTCATCAAGACAATGTTCTGTGACAGAACTACAGAATCAAAACAGAACAATTTCTTACAAAACATCAAGATACACAAGTAAACCTGTTTATTATTCTTTTCAATGCTTACCACAGTTTATATTAATTTACATAGTTTTCTTTTACCATGGAAATTCAACCATGAAATATATTGAATATTTATTGGATATATTATTTATAATATATTGGATATTTACTTTATTTTTCTTGAAAGGCATGGTGGGTCAGTCTTGGCTGGATGCTAGGTGCCCTGTGAAGCTGCTTTATCACTCCCATCCTCAGCAGAATAAGGGAGAGAAAATTCAATGAAAAACTCATGGGTCAAGATATGGTTATGGAGAGATCACTAACCAAGTACCACAATGGGAAAACCAGATTCGGATTGGGGAAGTATTACTAAAATTTATTGCCAATCAAATAGGAATAGGTAATGAGAACTAAAAACTGAAATCTTAAAACACCTTCCCTTCACTCCTCCCTTCTGCCCAGGCTCAACTTCACCTGCCATTTTCTCCACCTCCTCCACCCCAGTGGCTCAGGGAGATAGGGAATGGGGGGCTGTGGGTCAGTATNTTTTTCTTGAAAGGCATGGTGGGTCAGTCTTGGCTGGATGCTAGGTGCCCTGTGAAGCTGCTTTATCACTCCCATCCTCAGCAGAATAAGGGAGAGAAAATTCAATGAAAAACTCATGGGTCAAGATATGGTTATGGAGAGATCACTAACCAAGTACCACAATGGGAAAACCAGATTCGGATTGGGGAAGTATTACTAAAATTTATTGCCAATCAAATAGGAATAGGTAATGAGAACTAAAAACTGAAATCTTAAAACACCTTCCCTTCACTCCTCCCTTCTGCCCAGGCTCAACTTCACCTGCCATTTTCTCCACCTCCTCCACCCCAGTGGCTCAGGGAGATAGGGAATGGGGGGCTGTGGGTCAGTATACACATTGTCTCTGCTGTTCCCTCCTCAGCTCCAGCTCCTGAAGCACCTCCAACCCTTCTTCTTCATAGCTCTTCCTCCCACATATTCTCACTTCTCTCTTCCCTGATTGCAATTGCTCCTGTTCATCCCCCTGCCTGCCTTTTTAACTGTTATTCCAGAGGTGCTGCCACCATTGCTGAAGGGCTCAGCCTTGGCCAGTGGTGGGTCCATCCTAAAGCTGGATGGCATTGGCTCCATCAGACACAGGGCAAGCTTCTGGCCCCTTCTCATAGAAGCCATCCCTATAGCCAACCCATCTACAAAAATCTTGCCATGCAAACCCAACACAAAACATTATGAAAGTGAAGACCCATGGCACATGGGGTAAATGGCAACAGGGACAATCTTTTTGCTCATATGTAAAACTGCACATAGTAGAAGGCAGAAATCTGGAAAATCTATCTGAGCTTGAGCTGCCAGCAGAAGCAGTGACTCAACATCACTGCCTACCACAGACTCTTGAATCCAGCATTGAATCCATTTAGATTATTCTAAATACTATCAAAGTACTTACACTGCTCTAATTTTATTTGAATGTCTGGACCAAAGCTATCCTTTTCCCAGAAGATTTGTTCACTTAGATTCACATTTCTTTCCAAATTAAGTTTGTCATGTCTTCTTTATTGGCTTGTCTTTTATTGAAAAGAAGTCTGATGTATAAACACGTTTCTATCATTCCTCCTATTCTTTTAAAGTAAGAGTTCCAAATACGTCATAGATACAAACAAAAATAGATTATTTGTTAATCTTTACTACATGCATGATAAAAAATAACTACTATCGAAGCATTTTAAGACGTTATCAGGCTCTTTAAAATGCCTAGCACTCTGCAAATGTTAGACGGCCATATTTAATGTGAGTATAAAAGAGTAAATAGAGTTTATTTGGACTAACCTGTCACAATTAATTTAGCCAGGCAAAGAAGTGTGAAGTAAATGCTTCTTTTCAGATTCCAAAATGGTCAAAGAAAAATGGAGTCTTTCATCCCAGATTATCAGACTGATCTACAGCAGAGCCTGGCATAAACCCCAGACCTGCCCAAGTACAAGTTATGTACTTAATCATTTGCACTTCTTTCCTTTTTCTCTTTATGCTAAAAAAACAATTCCTATGATTGTTTCAATAAAGAAAAGACAGAAGAAAAAAAGGTCAAGATTAAAGTACGCATGGATGCTTAATTATTTCCTTATGGAGAACAGGGTCAACTCTAGGTGTAAGTGGAAACAGCAAGATTGTGAGAAAATTCAAATGCTTCTAACTTATCTTCATTTTTTCCAGGGCTAGAAAGGCCTTGTGTCTATAATCATCTCAATTTGGCATCTGACACAAACAATGAGTATATTAAGAAAACAAATGAACAACTTCTTAACATTATGAAAGAGGACATAATGTGAGCACTGTGGTAACTCCTCCCTGAGTTGTGATGGTCTAATTGATACCAACACTGAAACCACTAAGAAAACCTATGAGGACACTGAACATCACTTTATGCTGTAGAAAACTATGGACAAATTCCAAGTCAAAAAGAGTTGTGAAGGGAGTGCGCCCTAACTTAAGAGTCTAAAAAAATTACCGAGAAATATGAGTAATCTAAAAATATTATACAATTTAAATTGTACATCCAGGACAATTGACCAGGATAAAATACATGCAGTTCTGACTCACAAATGTAAAATGAAAACCATAAAGTATATCAGTATAAAGTGCACGTTTTTGCTTTTTTTTTTTAATATATAGCTTTCTATAAAATATATGCCTTTCATATATTTTGACATTTGAACAGATGAGGCACAGTATTACTATACAATACATGTGCATTGCCAAAATGCATAAACCATTTTGGGGAAGAGCATAGATGGCACTAAAAAAACCCACCCAAAAGAAAACCAAGCAAACATTCCAAACCAGAAAGGCAAGAGACAATCATATTAAGAGATTAAACTGGAAAGCAAAACAAGATGAAATAGAAACCCTGGAAAACAGATGTACTTCAAGGAGAATAGAAACAAAAAACATCTTGGATAACAGGCAGTAGCTGTGATAAAGAGAAAGTTCTTGGCCATAAAATTCACACAGTCTTAAGAGAAGAAAATCAAGTTTGGAGAAAAGATCATAAACAAATTAATTGGACACCAACTATATATCAGATCTGAAACCACAATTGACTTTTACAGAAAAGTAAAGTTCAGGTAATTTCCTGTAACTGGCCATCTTGAATGAGGGTCTGAAAAATTAAAACAGGCAGCTGTTTATTAAGTCTCAATAGAGTTAAACTAGGTAATATAAAAATGAAATCTGAAAGAACCGTTTTTAAAAAAAAATTAAAAACTTATTATGTATACTTATTTATTATAGAAAAGAGAGCAGAAACACAAAGGAGACCAACAACACTCAGGCCGTGCTGTAAACCAAGCAGTAAACAGAATTCTCTGACTTCACTTTAACCTGAATGCATCTGAACTCCCATGAGTCAGCTGTGCACCATGGATTTGTCCAAAGATTGAGTTGAGCTCACGGTAGCAACAAACTGGTGATACAAGGATGAGCNATATTCACAACTCTCCCTATAACATTAATATGCTGAAAAAACTCTGTACCCAACTACCAGGGATGTAATCTTGAGATATCCTTACAATATTTCACTTTAAAACAGATGCTCAAACCTCAAACTACAACTTGTCAGATGCAGCCTGATATGGCACTGTAAGTATAAGCACATATAAACTAAGTTTATAGCAGAGAAAGTAGACGTAGTTGAGTTCTTCAAATTTAAAACAGATGTAATGATTCAAAACTAGTTAATGTTTTAAAAACAAGTGCCACTTTAATCAGCTATATTTCAGATAATTTATAACATAAAGGAAAATAAATATTCCTGTGGACAATTAGACCTTTAGATTTGCAAGCATTACCACCAGAGAACACACCTATATATAGCTAAAGTATTGTTCAGGTTAATGTCTTCAGATAAAACTCTCAGGAAAGACATACTTCTGTTCAAAATGCTGTTGAAGGAACTAGGAGAGAGCCAGGGATTTGGAGGCACAGATGACTTAAAAGACTTCCCAAGCACTGCACACACTAACCAGGGTTAGGCCATGTTATAATATGCTACTCAAGACAGCATTTCTTGGCATACTACATTACAATCTGCGTGCATGATTGAAAACAGATTTTTTTAAAAAAATATATATGTCTTTCAGACTTTTTCTGAAAAAGACAATGGAAATATAAATTCAGTTCGCTGAAAAACTATTAAAACATCAGAGATAAACATGCCAGTTCTCTGGTACCAAAATACAGATTTTCAAACTTCATTAAGTCTATTCACTTAATGCATTTGAGACCTGATAAACACATCAGATACATATGTAACCCCTGGTATTACTTGAGCACATCAGCAGAGAATGGATGTAAAATGGATGGCAATCCTGGGTGTTTAGATTTTATAGCAGGTATTTCACTATATGGCACACAGCACCTTTATGCTTAGAGGCTCTCAGGCATCTTCTAGGCAATTACATTGTTATTACTTAAGTTTGGCATGCCGTGTTCCTAATGTGCAGCCACTGAACCACTCCAATCATTTGGCAGTTACCTGAATTCTGAACCCAAGAACAACTATATCATCACCCTTGAAATCTAGCGTTGTATTTCCAGTAAGTCACTAGTTACCTCCAGTTTCCCATACTTTGTCTCACCTACCAATATTGCCAGAAGGGTGCAATGTGCTGTAAACTTATGCTGCCATTTTACCAAGCTATAACCTTTTCACATAGGTGGTCTTAGCAGCTACTACATTCATTGGCATCCCAACAGATGATTTTTTTTAAAATAGAATTCAAATAATTAAGGAACATCTACAGTTTCATGCAATGGTGGCTCTAGCACTTTTCTTCTAGTTTTCTAGTGTTAACAGATTGATGGGCTTCTTAATGAGCTGAAAGAGCCTGATTAATTCCGTAACTTTTGTTTTAGTTGATTTTTATAAGTATAAATTTCTTAGTACTGAGTCGGACACTTAAAAAACTTACCTGGATAGGAAAGATGGGAAAAAATCAGAATAACGTGCTTTATTTTTACATGATATATATAATGAAAACCTGATAGAGTTTCATTCGTAAAAATAAAAGGAGCATAAAACACCAGCAGCTGGTTTTCATTTTTGGAAATATCAGGAATGTCGGATTTTTTTTCTGATTTTGCAATGCAATTCTGAGTCACACTATAAAGCAAATATACAGAAAGAGCTCTTCCAGTTAACGCACAAAGAACTGTTAGTCTTTAACATAAGTAATCACACTTGTTTATGTAACATTAAAGACACCTTAACACTTAAAATTCTCTAAGCAAGCAATCAAAATAATGTTTAAACTAATGCAAATTCTACCGTATGTTGTCTCCTTGCACTTTTCTTCTTGATAGGATGCATTCAGTTGGCACACTATCAGTGAGTGCCAACTCTATCGTGCTTCTCAAAACAAGATCAAGACATAATAAACTATGGCTATTTTCCTCTCCAGGGTTCACTGATCTTTCTTTCTTTCTTTCTCACATATGCACACAGACAAAAAAAACCAAACTTCCTTCTGGAAGTTAATGCTCTTAAAACCAGCTACAGGAACCTTGGTTGAAATTGCTCAATGAGTATCAATTCTCAGAGGATTTACAGATAGATGACAAGGCAGAGGAAAAATTTTGCTGTGTCATTTGGTTGCACAAATCCATCTCCCTGCCCCTTCATGTGGATCAACTTTACAAACTGATTGCTTTCCCTAAGGATACACAGAAGATACACTTCAAAGATTCTGTCTATAGTACCCAAAAGAATTAAGAATATCTGAAAACACTGACTCGCATTATATGTAGCTTCTCTAGTCTTATCGAACATTTTCTGTTCACCATTTTACTATTTTCATTAGGGCCTGTAGTACATTCCTGGTATCAAACTTATTTGATAGTTGGAACTTCCACTCAAAACACTACTGAGAGCTTTTTTTTTTTTCTGGTAA
>WEIU01013203.1:44197-57060 GCA_013389925.1 Aegithalos caudatus | reverse complement strand
AATCACAGTACTTCCTATATCACAAAAGTCAGGAAATATGTGGCAGCGTACCTTCAGATTTTTACTTGTAAAACTACAAACCTTTCTTCACAGATATTTTCAGCATTTTCTGATGAAGGACAGCAGAAGAAAATAACAATTCTGATATTTCCAAAAATAAAATTTGGCAAACTTAGATGGGCTTCACTTTTCTCTCAGAATAGAATACACCAATTTCAAGTGGTTACTGTGGNCAACTTGTCAGCTGTGTCTTGATACCATGGCATTAAAACCTGAAAGACACATGTGCTACCCTTAAACAAAAGTCCTACATGGCAAAATAAATACTAAAATTAAAATAAATATAAAAATAAATATTAAAATAAATATAAAAATTTCAAAATTCCATGAAGATAAAAGTTAGTTTCTTATGGAAGGAAAGACTTTATGCAGATGCATATATAACTGTGGAATTCAGTCTCATAAGATGCATCTTTACTAGTGATTTTCTTCAATTGTCTAGATCTTTGGTAGTTTAGGTCAACTCACAAAAGTGAGTTTTAGTTCTTGTTGTTCTATGCACATCAAGAATTTTTTGTGTGTGTGTGTGTGTTTTTTTTTTTTTAAACTGGATTTTCTACTAGTGATTTTTTTTTATTTTCCAAGGTTTTTGCATTAAGTGCATTCCAGAAAATAGTAATTCTCAGCCATGACCCTTAATTCTTTAGGAAAGTAAATGAAGACCACTTCTCCTGCCAATAAGAAGCATGAATGCCAAATTCCCATGGGTTTTTTTGTGCAGGAGGATAACACTGAAGGGAAGGAGTATCCTTGAAGTGTCAGCTTTTGCAATGGTATTTCTTGCACTTTCTATGATAGATTTTTTTAATTGCTGCAGCATTTTTGCCTTCATACATGCATCTCTCTACATGAAGAAAAAAAATGATCAGCTGTATATTAGTCTGCTGTGAAAGGATTACCTTGAGAAAAAAATATGCTGACATAAAGAATAAAATCCTGTTTCTTTCCAATGAAAGTAGTCCATATTTATCCATTCATCTCAGACACAGCAAACACTCAGAATTAGGGAGATGAATAAAGCAGAGAAAATAATGATGTTCATAATTACAGCTTGAGCAATTTTCCATTCCCATTGTTTGTGTTGTGAAAGACAGATACAATTTGAAAATTGAAAAAAGCCTTGCCACCAAGGCTCTTGGCAATGTGTCAATGCTTAGTACAACAGTTTTGTCTACTTTATAATGATCTTTCTATCTGCTATGCGCTTTAATTCAAAATGTCCATCTGAGTTTGACCACTTGCTACACACCTCTGCTTGGGTGTGTAGCAAGTAGTCAAATTCAGCTGATTTTCGTCATTTGTCATATTGAAAATAACAAAAAGAGATAAAATGCCTATTTTACACTCAAGCAGAATAGAAAAAGTTTAAAATAGACCATTTCTACCTGAAATCTAGGCTCATTTTACAGGCATCTCACACCTGCTCCACCCCTAGTCTGCATTGGGCTGCACTGAGGCTTGCAAGTTAGTTTGGACATCTGGTTAACATCTTCCTGATGCCTGGTCAATGTCACAGAGTAGAAGACGAGTGGAAACCTGGTGAGGGCCATTTTCCATCCTTCTGGCTAAAGCAGCTTCAGTCACGCCTGTCATTCCTGAAGAATGTTTGCCTAACCTGTTCTTCACAACTACAAGATGACACCAATGCTCCACACCTTTTCTGCACAGTACTTCCTTATCCCTGAGGAAAAACCTTAGCTAATAATTAAAGCTCCCTTTTTGCAAGGTAAACTCAATGCTTTTTTATGCGTTCCTTTTCTGTATGGGAGAACAAACTGACTAGCTTTTGCAACTTTTTTTGTGCATTAAAAAGCTTATTTTCCCGTGTTAGACAAGCCACTAAACAATTGGAGACCTTTCAGCCTATATCTTTGACCAGTTCTTTCATTAATATAGTCTAAAATACCGCACTGCCACGTTAGCTATGTAATACTGAATGATGAAGAAAGTTATTTCACCTTATTCACACTGCTCATCTTCTAATTTCCCTCATATAGAAATGATTTTTTTCTCACATGAACAGTGCTAGTATCTCATACAACCCATGGACCACTATCATTCCTAGGTCCCTTTTTACCAAAATGTTGCAAACTTAGTTGTTTTTCATTCTGTCCCTCAGAATTATATTATTCAACAGTCTGAATGCTTCTTGAAGTATTTTCTCCATTTGAAAAGATATTTCCCACTGAGAGGAAATGTTCTGCACTTGTCCTTGTTGACTTGTATTCACCAGCTTGTCAAGGCCAATTATAAAGTTAAGCCTGTCTATACGTTCTTATTCTTTTTCACCCTGATGTTACCTCTGAATTTAATGACTCTTATTTCATCATCCCATCATTAACACAAATGGTTGCTGAGTACCACACAGAGGTCATATTCCCTGACTTTAAGCTGATGAATTCTGGGAACTGCTTCCCAGCTAGTATTGCTCTGAGTCTTCAGCACCTACCGCTCAAAATGCTTCCTCACCAGAAAGTGTTGGGTGAAACAACACAACAATTTTATACTAATGCCAGAACGCATAACATCTGCTGTTTCTACCTGTTGAGAAAGCCTTCCATATTTTCAAAGGCATAAATTAAATTGTTTAGACTTGACGTATCTTTGTTGGCCCTTTCTCAGTTATTTGTTTTCTTCAAGATACTTGTAAACTCTGCTGCAATTGCCAAGCAATCTCTAGTAAGCCAAGCAAACTTTCTAGTAAGCTGAGAGACAAGTTGCCATCTCACCCCTTTCTTCCTCCTTAAGGTATGATAGACAGCAGGATTTTCTTTTTATTATTTTTTAAAATTATTTTATTTTACTTTTTATTATTACTCATTTCAGGTTAGTAGTATTCTGCTCATCTTCCATATGTTTTCAAAAGTAGCTGCAAATAACAGACATATCAAGATCTCACCTCTGGGGTTCACAGGGAATGCTGTCATGGTCCTTCAGCTTCACTTGGGCCACCCTGAACATAGCCAGTTTTCTCATCTCAGGCTGGACTCTTTCCTCCAGCACTCGGTTGCTGCTGAGTGCCTTGCACACATGCTGGAGCTTGCTCATCAAGTGCAGTCACAATCAACTGGCTAACAGGTGGTATGAAAAATCAGTACAGGACTTGGGGCGGTACAGTACCTGTAAATGGATGAAGATAATAACACACTCCATTCTACAATCTGCTCTTTTTAGAATCTCTGGGAGAAAACAACAACAACAACAACAAAAAAAGATATTAAACTAGCTCCTCAGACTTTCCCAATAAGTCTCATTAGGAAATTGTGCAAGTTTTCTTGCTGTTCTGACTTCACATTGTGTTACTTATGGGAAGGAATAGGAATGAAATAAAAATAGGATGATCACTTCTTACAGTAGAGAAATCTCTGGTAGCCAGTAGACCTTAATAACATTTAAGGCCAGAGAAAAGAGCTGCTCCCATCCTCTACCCAGTCTCATCACATTCAGAATTCCTCCTTAAGCAATGTCTGGATAGGATTTAATCAAGAATTCAGCAGAAAAGCACAGGACTTTCATGTCATATGGGAATATACCAACTTTCACCTTCATTCACAGACCTGGGAAAGTCCTTTAATACAAAATTAATGTCACTGAAACCAATTAGAGTGAACATATAGTCTTTTGAGTGAGGAAGGACTTGGTTCCCCCTAACATTCTGAGATAACCAAAGGAAGTAAGTCTACAATTCTTCAAATAATTTTTTCCTCTGTTCTCTATGTCTCCACTATAGTAACTGCTTTCCAGCACTGTTCTCACATCACATTTGAGTTTTCCATCATTGCCTACTCAGACTTTCCACATCAATAGGGAAATTAATTCCTGCAAAACTGAGAAATATGTTTTGGCTGAGAAAGAAAGCAGCTCTCCATATAATACCAGTGCAGAGTAATCAGGAATTCAGAGTTCTCAAATGATGCTGAATAGCCAAACCTGATCCAGCTGTAGTAAAATTAAGCCAGGTACTTGCAGGAGTGTCTTAGGAGGAAGAGGAAATAAGGGAGGAAGGAGGCATACACATCACAGCACAATGAATATTACAGGGGTCTTCTTGAAGGAGAGATCAGGACATCTCCAAACTGCTGTAGCAGATCTTGCAAACCTTTACAGAAGCTGAGGAAAAAGCTGGTGTGAGGGAAGAAACCAGCTGCACTCAGAACTTACTTCACTCTTAAATGATCTGGTTATCATGTAGTCTTTAAAAGTAGTGAAAGAACGAAAAATCACCACATTTGAGGCAGAGAATCTAATTTCATCATATATCTTGGTTTTATTTATATTTGAAGGGCTGTTGCATAAACCCCTATTTTCAGTGTGTCAGCAAAATTACTTGGAGTCATGGAACTATGCAAGCTGTTTGGCAGATAATTGGCACACCCTACTGCTGAAGATGGGTGATTAATTCTGTTCTGTATCGCAGATGTAATATGAAGATGTTGGCCAATATCTTTTTATTGTAGTTATGTTGAGTCATTGGCTAATGTAAAAAACAAGCAAACAGCAAACCTAACTACCCAACTACCAAAACAATAAAAAAATGTTCACTCAGACGGGGATTTTTGACAAAAATATCAACAGCATCACAATATATTGTCTCCTTTTGGTACATTAAATGAATTATGTTAAAATATCTATTCCCTGAATATGCTTGAGAAAATTTCAGAATTAAGAGGAAGTGAGTTTCATTTGGCCTCAGTCCTTGTAAAATGTTAGAAAATCATCATCATCTGCTTTTGAATGGAGGAATTTGATGGTGAAAATTTGACATAATTATTCTTGCCCACACACCTCCAAGGGAGGGACACAGTTCTGCTCAGAGATGTGTATCAGCCAGGACTTCTAGAGCTCCCACAACCAGGCATGTTACTAGCTTGCTCTGGATCTCACAACCTCAGGAGATCTTTTTCCAGGATTCTAGGTGTTCTTTTTCAAATCCAAATGAAGGCAGAACCGGTTGGCAGAAAATTGGACCCTTTGATTTTTTTTTGTTATAGAAGCTCATAATTTCTTCCTCAGTTACTTTCAACACTTTTGATAAAAACAAGTCTCCCATACACCAAAAGTGGTCAGTTTTGCATTATTCCTCGAGCATGGATGTCTGCAAAGTTAACTACTCCAAAACCAAACTCCTGGCTGTGCATGGCAGGACCAGGACTCATGTGATTTATAAGGAACTTAAGGAGAGGCCTGTATGTGAGCCACACCAAACATGTTTGCTGTGGGACTTTGGCTGATTAGAGGTCTCCACTACCTCTGCATAGAGAGAGGAGAAACCACTTCACCCAACACATTTCCCTCAGAGGAGATTCCTCCTTAGAGCTGGAGGAAAGCATTCACTGTTAAACTTCAGGTATTTCTTGCCTCTCATATGTGGCCAGAGTCCAGTAATACTTCTGTGTCTCCATCCTAGTGAAGGGTCAGCTCCTGTCCATTGTGTGGGCTCAGGCACAGCGAACTCCAACAGCCTCAGTCATCCTTCTTGATAAAGTTCCACAGGATGAGATTGTTCTTTAGCCTGATCCTTTAACTTCAAACCAAAACACATTTGGCCTCTTACTGAAGCATAGACCTCCTAGCTGAGCTATTATCTGTCCAGCAGCAGAGACAACAAGAAAAGAACACAAATCAGGACACAGTGCATCTGGCAAAGCACCCATTTTAATATATTCTACCCATCATTTTCTCAAAAATAGTACTAACCTGACCCTACATGAAGCATGAATAGGGTCTTTAGAGAAACAATAGAGGTAACAAGAAACAAATCCCTAATCAAGAAAAGGGGTGGCACATTGTTATAGGTAGTAGAACTTGGAGTTCTGATGAATCAGGGCTTAAAAGCTCTTTGAAACGAGAGTTGTTTAATCTTGAGTCACTGTAGGTCACCATTGCTGCAGAGCATAGGGACAGAAAATTACAACCATGTTTTCTGGCCATCATTTTCTTCCTCCCATGCACTTCTATACAATCCATTTGTAGGCATAAAGCAGTGACCATAACCTGACAAAATTCTGAAGAAACTCCTTAAAAAAAAGTCAAACAAAAACTTTGTTGTAATTCAAAATACAAAGGCCTTTGAGCCCTGCTTGCATAAGGTACGTGCTGACACAAGTTTCCTGAACACTGGCAGCATAACCACAGCGCAGAAAGGCAGAAGCAGCTATTTTAACTCACAGTTTGGGAAGCATCAAACCATTAATCTGAGCACAAGAAAGAATGAAAGAAAGCTTGTGTTCTGCAGCAACAGGGAGATGCTCAGTGCCTTCTGTATTTTATAAACAGACATCTTAAACAGGTATTAGCTCATCATTGACCTTCAGTACTGCATAAACTCACCAAAAGTTATGAAACTTGAAAAGGAAGGGTAGGACCTACTGTTGGTAAAGTCTGCATGATTTCAGTTTTGTAGCTTTTAAGTACCTGAATGATGACTGATCTTAAATAAACATAAGAAATGTCAAAGTACTTTTGTAATGAGATATTTGCTTTAACTAAGGAGCCTCACGCTGCACTGTGGTTTCTTGGTTAAATAAGCTGAATATCTCATCCCACTAATTGACAATCACGTCAGATTTTCCACTTTAAGTGACTAATGGAAATTTGAATACCACGCATGCTTGTTTGCCTGAAATTTTCCTCATGCTGCTTCATACCAAAGTGTTTGCAGGTCTTTAATGCATTGATTTTTGTTGTCTGACTTTGCTAATCAAAGTCAGCAAAGTCTTGTTAAAAAAGAGTCGTGCCTGATTATCTTAAATGCTACAGAGACCTCACAATACTGATTAGCTTTGTGGTGAGCTAAGAATTTTTTTCATCTTCTAAGGAGAGAAACATCAGGATGGAAATCATGCCAAATCCCAGCTACCAAGGTCTTGGCAAAAAATGTCAGAAATTTTAAAGATAAAGTCATTTTTGTACCAGCAAAAAATTCTGCTATTTGTCAGAAAACTTTAAGAAATTAGGCTGTTAAACATATATGAAGGTTAGCTTTTCTTTTCAGATAAAGGTTCTAAGAATTTTGTTGTGTCTTGACAACATCTGAGGAGTTTTACAGCCTGAAAATAAAATATTCTTGCTGAGTAGTTCAGTTGCTGGACAAATAATTTTCTGTGTGTTCAGTGAGGACTGAAAGGAAAGAAAATCTCATATTTGGAAAAAAGATTCTTTTTTGTGGTACATCAAAACATGGAGGTAAAATTGACCCTGTTCACTCTAGATTTAGTAGCAGTGGTCCTCATTCATTAGTGGAATTTATGTGATTAAATTTTCAGGCATCATAGCAGACAGATACACCTTTAAATCTCAGTGACTTCATCTCTGGATGGGGTTGACTGTCTCTAAGCAAGTAGTAAAACTTCCAGCAGAAATTCCAGAATATCCTCTACTAACCATCTTCTTAGAAGAATTAACAAAACCAAATGAGTTTAGAGTATTCTTGGAAAACATGTGAAAATAAATTTGTCATATACTGGTGGTAAACATATTCAGATTTCTGCTCTAAATGCTGCCAAATATCGAAGATTTGGGCAGTCAGATTAAGAAAAGGGATAAAATTACCTTCCGTACCAAGTGGGTGACAACCTCTCCCTGTGATGTTTTCAAGAGCTTTATCCATTAGTCATTTGGGAAAGCACAGACTAACTCAGTACTTAGCAGGATATCACCCTGAGGGTTAAGTTAAAGGGCCAATAAATTTCCAGACTTACTCTGGTTGGAGAGAGGTTAGACAGTAACTGTTCCATGCTCAGCAAAAGCAGGAGGGGAGAAGTCTGTTATAAAAGGCATTTTGAAAAATAGATTATTAATTCAAGCTCCAAATAAAATGCACTGGCCAAGAAGAGGGGTTGGCAGACACCTAAAAGAATGTATTGTTGTTGATTAAGGGGAGAGTTGTCATGTATTGAAGCTGTTTACACAAAGGCTAAACAGGTTTGGTGGGTGCATATTTTCTATGGGACACTCTAGATTAATCCAGTCTTATCTCCTTCCCTNCATCCAAAAAAGAGGAAACAAAAAAACAAAAACAAAAACAAAAACAACAACAACAACAACAAAAAAAGCCACATAAAAATAGCAAACTTAAAAACACACTGGCAGTTTTAGCAGTTTTGAAGAACTAGGCATTTTCTAAACTTGTGGGGACAGATTTTACTCTGCAAGCTGGGAAAAATGCAACAACAACTGTTATTTCAGCAGAACACCTTAAAAACTGAGAATAAAATTTAACTCCTACTGTTTTGTGATGCTGAAGAAAAATCTTTGTCTTTGTTTATTCTTCAAAAGTTAAAAGGGAGCTGAGGCTTGTTTCAAAAATCGGTTACAGAGAAGAAAATTTGAAAGCTGGATTGTCATATGTAATTTCTGGGAAAGTGTGGCATTTAATAGCAAAATCCCTAAATCAAAGCATAAATGTGTTTCTCAGAACTCTAGCTTGATAAAAAATCCCATATCAATTTATTAATCCCAAAATCTGATAGCAGTTTATGATTCTGTGGCAGAATCCTATTTAGGGTGAAAAATAATAGAATATTTGTGTCCACAACTTCATCTTCTGATTTAAAACCCACACATAGGACTAAACCCTGTAAGCCTTGATGTGTCATGATTCCTGTCATGCCAGTATCTGCCCACATTACTGAAGGTGGTTTTGGGGAAGAAATTGTGCAAAACTAACCCTTCCCTACTGTTTGGGTAAAACCAATGTACCAGATAAAGGTAAATGAAGAAGAAAAGAAGATCCTATCCTTGCATGGAAAATAAGTTTTGTTTTGCCATTGGTACCCAAAGCAGTATTGCTGCTTGCTAAGAGATGGGACTGTGTGTTTCTCTAAACACAAATGAAAGGCCTCAAAAGACTTGTGAACAAGACCTCTGCTCAACTTCCTCCTGCCTATAGCAGAGTAGAAGCCATCATCTCAGTATATATTTAGATGTGGAAATCTGTTTTGATGTTGTGTGAAAGCTCCATACAAGTTATCCATATCACAGTAGAAACCAATTAGGTGTAAGCAACTGATGCAAAAAAGCAAGAGAATAATTGTGTCATTGGAAACTCACTGGGAAGTGACAATACATTAACTGTTTCAAAAATCTCACATTTTTCAGCAAACCACATGGAGCACTTAAAACCAGTCATTCTTTCAGGCTTTAAGAACAGCAACAACAAAAACAAGGATAGGAGCATATTTTCTAAAGAATTTCCCCATATATTCTCCTCATTCATCAGGAAATATGTTAAATCTGCATGTAAAATTGCAGCCCAGTTGCAAAGGGTTGCCTGTGCAAACTACCAGCTTCTGCAGCTCCAGGGAAGCGTAATTCCAATAGTAATAGATAACACCACAATAGTCAACTCACTTCTGTATTTTGTACATAGATGGCCCAGTTTTGCCTCAGAGGATGCCACTTAGCATTGTTCTTTCTCTGATTCCCACAGTGCCAGCAGCTGGGCACCACTCTCCCAGACACAGCTTTTTGCAGAACATCATGTCACCATGCAGTTTAGTCCAACTTTGTTGCAGGTTGCCATTCTGATTCACCTCATGCTGCACAGACTGAACCTCTGCCTGTGAGTGGCTGGCAGGAATCAACCTGTCAGGATTTATCCTGTCAGCTTTCCCTGAACCTAGCCCAGTGGGATCAGGCCATAGATGTGCTGCCTTTGGTGGATGCCTGGCACAGGAGGCAGGAAGAGGCTGTCTCAGACCTCTGAATGTACTACAGATTTCTGGGGAAAGTGGAGGGGGATGGGGTGTGGGTGAAAGTAAACTAAAAAAAAAAAAGAGAGATAATAATAATTGAAAGACATATAATTTGTATAAAAATGAGTGAGAGTAACATTTAATGTGGGTAGTCAGTAATGGAATGAGAGGAAAAATTTTAAACTAAAAGAGGAGAGATTTAAAATGTATGTTAGAATGAAAATCTTAACTGTGAGGGTGTTTGGAATTGGAACAGAGAGTTTGGGGTGCTACATCTCTGGTGAAAGTGTTCAAGGCCGTGTTGGATCAGGTTGGATGGGGCTTTGAGCAGACTGGTCTAATGGGAAGTATCCTTGCCCATGGCAATGGATGGAACTGGAAGATCTTTAAGGTTCTTTCCAACCCAAACCATTCTGGGATTCTATGACGGAGAGGTTTTTGAATCTGGCCCACAGAGAGAGCATTCTTCAGTCAGATTTTTTCCATTTCCTCTTTGGCAAATGGAAAGACTGAGAGACCAAAACCACCAAAATACCGTGCTATCACCAATCTACTGGTAGAGCCCAAGAAGGACATGGTCAGCAGGAGGAGTTCCTGTTCAGCCAAGATGAGCTGAAGCTAAACTCACTGAGATTCATGTTTCCTTGCTGAAAGCAACAAAAAGCTACAATAAAATTGCATGGGCTCATGCTCTGCATAAGGGCACCATCACCAGATCTTACAAGATCTTGAAACACAGCCAGTGATTTGGCAAGGAATATTAAAACCTTTAAAACACTCTTGTGTGATATTTTGCATGTCTTAACTCATGCCAAAAGATATCCATAAAGCATTGAATGCTACTGAGAGTCTACAGATCACTGAGCACTCTGGAAAATCCTTTCAGATTGTACTGAAATGTTGCAGTTTGGCTGTGTCCATGCTAATACCAGAGACATTCTCTCACAACCGTATCCCTCACACATTTATTCCAAGGTTATAACTTAACACAGGATATCTGTTCCTGACATGTACCCCACACAGTCACTATGTGCAAGTCCTTTTCTTTTTGGATGCTCTATAATATGTTTCTAAAACTCTTTTCTACCCTCTCCTATGAATTCTGTCAGAATGTTTTCCCATGGGAAGGCAAAAGGCTTGCCTAAGGAAAGGTTTTCAGCTGCTTCTTCTTTTCCACAATACACCAAGGCTCTACAACAATCTCTCGGCCCTTGAACAGTATGAATACTGAATGTCCTGGAACACTGAATCCCAAAATATTTTGCAGCTTATGTATCTGCTTATGGTATAAACTGAAACTGCTTCTGATCAAGTTCAGCTTGTCTCTGATAACTAATTGAAGTTTACAAAACTGAGCATTTGAGTTTACAAAACATTGCCTTTATTCACACCATATTCAGTAAGAATCTTTTAAATGAAGATGTTTAATTTTAGGTAGTAAATTTTTGTTCTGGAATAATTAGCTTCCCTGTTATATGACAAAAATAGTTGTGGTACTCTGAAGTCTAACTAGCTGCCTGTGTGAGCAGAGATCCCTTCATAAGAAGTTGTTCCTTCACTCACCTATCTATCTCCATAAGTATGTGTTACTCATAAGTGCTCACCATATGTGAACATTTTAATCTGAGGATTGTTCATCAACATTTGGCTTTGGCTTATTATTTATGGGAATGCAACTATCAAATAAAAATTAATTAATTTTTAATTTGTAAACACACATATACTAGCATAAGATTTGTTGGGTTTTTTTCAAATATAATAAATCTTTTTGTTTGAGAAAACAATAATATTTGGTAGCCTGAGTATCACAAATATATTTCATGCATATATTAACAAAATGAAGGTCCCCTTTCAACCATTTGAAGAATGTCATGTTAGCAATCATTTGACCAGCTGTAATGTGAAATTTATATAAGACTACCTTCAAGTAAGACTTTGCTCCTATTTAAGTATTTAGCAAAACTCTTCTGTTGGCTGAGATCAGTCCTGAAGACTTGCACAGTTTTTTACTCAGCCACAGTAAGTGGTGTCCTGCTGTCTCAGGATCTACTACTACATATACACTATTGAATATGCATGTACAGTTAACCTTCAAAATTAAGCTATTCAGTGTAACTAAGAGTAATACATCTCATTTGTCCAAGAAAAAAGAAAAATAAAAAAAAGAAAAAAGAAGAAAGGGAGTCACTGACTCATAAGCAACTTACTAATTTGACTTTTAATGTTCTTGTGCTTGACTGAGTGATTATTTCCAGTCTATGAGCTAATTTCTTGCAACAATAGAAATAATTCTTAAAGATTCCTTAATGGTTATTGAGCTTTTTTTTTTTTTAATATTTGAAAAAAAAACCTCAAAACACCTGTGCCCTGTGATTTTGACTAAGAATTATATTCCTAGAACTTGAGTAATTTCTTAAATGTAATACAATAATTTAAAAACACACACATTATGTGCCCAACAGACCTGTAAGTGCTGGGAAGCAATGTCAATACATATCTATGTAAATATATGTATATGCACATGCATATGTATATGTGTGTGTATGTATATCCATATGCATATGGATATGTATATGTGTATGTGTACATAAACACACTATTAAGCACATAAATGTTTTAAAAAGCACTATTAAAACTCAATTCATTTGTTCTAAAGCTGAACAGATGCATAGAAGTGTAAACTTTCTTACAATTAGAGCATAACAGTTCCTACACAGCTATCAGAGAGTAAGAACAATTGTGTTGAAGTAAGAGCTCACCGTAAGCACTGTACCAGAGCCTACCATCCAAGGCTAAGAACAATGTCATTGTGTCCTCACTTAGTATCCATTTATGTAACAAAAAGTATGCAACAGTGCAGGGCGGAAAGCCACGTGAAGAATCCTCAAATGAAGAATTTTAAGTAGCTGAAATTTTCCTTCTTTCTTTTTTTAAAAGCAAGAATCAAATATATGAAAGCAAACAAAGACAGAATCCTAGGCTAGTTTGGGTTGGAAGGGACCTGTAAAAGTCATCTTGTCCAAACACTGTGCAATGAGCAGGAATGTCTTCAGAAGTTTAATTCCTCTGTTGTCCTTCTGGATCAAACCTACTGTGTGGCTAAACATA
>WEIU01013203.1:26958-44119 GCA_013389925.1 Aegithalos caudatus | reverse complement strand
TTGTTTGAGAAAACAATAATATTTGGTAGCCTGAGTATCACAAATATATTTCATGCATATATTAACAAAATGAAGGTCCCCTTTCAACCATTTGAAGAATGTCATGTTAGCAATCATTTGACCAGCTGTAATGTGAAATTTATATAAGACTACCTTCAAGTAAGACTTTGCTCCTATTTAAGTATTTAGCAAAACTCTTCTGTTGGCTGAGATCAGTCCTGAAGACTTGCACAGTTTTTTACTCAGCCACAGTAAGTGGTGTCCTGCTGTCTCAGGATCTACTACTACATATACACTATTGAATATGCATGTACAGTTAACCTTCAAAATTAAGCTATTCAGTGTAACTAAGAGTAATACATCTCATTTGTCCAAGAAAAAAGAAAAATAAAAAAAAGAAAAAAGAAGAAAGGGAGTCACTGACTCATAAGCAACTTACTAATTTGACTTTTAATGTTCTTGTGCTTGACTGAGTGATTATTTCCAGTCTATGAGCTAATTTCTTGCAACAATAGAAATAATTCTTAAAGATTCCTTAATGGTTATTGAGCTTTTTTTTTTTTAATATTTGAAAAAAAAACCTCAAAACACCTGTGCCCTGTGATTTTGACTAAGAATTATATTCCTAGAACTTGAGTAATTTCTTAAATGTAATACAATAATTTAAAAACACACACATTATGTGCCCAACAGACCTGTAAGTGCTGGGAAGCAATGTCAATACATATCTATGTAAATATATGTATATGCACATGCATATGTATATGTGTGTGTATGTATATCCATATGCATATGGATATGTATATGTGTATGTGTACATAAACACACTATTAAGCACATAAATGTTTTAAAAAGCACTATTAAAACTCAATTCATTTGTTCTAAAGCTGAACAGATGCATAGAAGTGTAAACTTTCTTACAATTAGAGCATAACAGTTCCTACACAGCTATCAGAGAGTAAGAACAATTGTGTTGAAGTAAGAGCTCACCGTAAGCACTGTACCAGAGCCTACCATCCAAGGCTAAGAACAATGTCATTGTGTCCTCACTTAGTATCCATTTATGTAACAAAAAGTATGCAACAGTGCAGGGCGGAAAGCCACGTGAAGAATCCTCAAATGAAGAATTTTAAGTAGCTGAAATTTTCCTTCTTTCTTTTTTTAAAAGCAAGAATCAAATATATGAAAGCAAACAAAGACAGAATCCTAGGCTAGTTTGGGTTGGAAGGGACCTGTAAAAGTCATCTTGTCCAAACACTGTGCAATGAGCAGGAATGTCTTCAGAAGTTTAATTCCTCTGTTGTCCTTCTGGATCAAACCTACTGTGTGGCTAAACATAAAATTTTCTGGATCATACATATGGCAGGAGGTTAAATTGTAAGAAGCAACATTTTACATTAGTTGAGTTTACAACTTTCTTAGGACTTGTTTTTAATTTATCCATTAAGCCTAGCTGAGTTCTTCAGTTATCTTCCTCCAGTAGAGAAATTGTCTCATGAGACCAAAAAAAAGACCATTCCAATTTTTAGCTCTAACAAATTTAAATTTTATTCCTCTCATGGCACCTTCACCTGGAGGGAGATGTTCTTTCCAACTATGTCCAATTAATGAAATCATCACAAATATAGAGCAGTTGACAGTTTTCTTCTGAAAAAAAGGATAAATTAGCCATACCTGAAGAAGCAAAGATTTTGTTGCTCTGAAGCTGGGTTGTTTTTTTTTTTTTTTTTTTTTTTGTTTTTGTTTTTTTAAATCCTGGACTTTTATATTGCATCAGATGCTGAAAAAATACAGATTCCTTTAGAAGAAGGAAAAAAAACCCAACATAATTCACTGCAGGCTTTGCCCAAGAAGATGGAGAGCTAGTACTTATGTTTTTAAAAGTTTCTCTCTTTTTCCTTCTTTTTATATGATTATTGTGCTCCAAACTCACATATTACTCATTTATAGCTTGCAAAAACACTTCTTCAAACCATATATCTCCAGCAGCTGACTTCTTACATAAAGTCCCTGACATGTCCTATTTACTGCAAATTCATGTAGCAAAATACTACTGAATTTCAAATGCAACCAGAAAAAATACACTAGGATAGAGCTGTGTGTGGTATCTTCTACCTGACTCCAGAGGCTGGGAAACATTTCCTTCTCACTCGCTTTAAATTTTAATGAAAACATTTTAAATCATCCACTAAAAATAATAAACGTGGATTAGCATTGAACATTTTTGAAAAGCACACACACATACACACACATGCACAGAGAGATGCACATTTTGATTTTTTGTTAAGCTGCCTTAACATCCCAGACTCTCAAAACTTTATTCCCTGTCTGTGTGGATCAGACAGTCAAGAAGTTTTGAAGCATCCTATGGCCACACTGATGGATCATTTGACACCTGTAGGTTTCACTGACCAGCATGGATATTAACTGAGGCTTTTAGCAGCGCAGGCATAAAAGGACAGGACTAACCTAGGAGATATCCCAAGGTGAACTCCCTTCTTTGGGCTAGCTGGGTAGCAGGTGCAGGGAGGATACTGGACTTGTGCCAGATCGAGACGAAGGGCAGCACCCATTTTCCCCTTGAGTTTAGAGGTGTTTGCCTAAGAGTAGTTTGCACAAGCTCATTTGAACTCCCTAGGTAAACTGTACTTTTCCCTCTCCTGTGTGTGTGGTCTGAGAGCTTTATTGACCAGTGTATATTTGTTGAGCCTCCTGATCAGTCTTCTGCAGCTTGAAATGCAATGATAAACCTGAAATTGCAATGGTACCTCTATTTCATTGCATCAGCTGGTTGCTCTTCTAGCCCATATGTGTAAAGTAGAGGGAAACAGTGCTCACAGGCACCTTCTCCAGCATCAAAGGCAGGTAAGGCCTAACTAAGGGTTTATAGATTGTTTCTGGATGTTATGGAATTTTGGTAAGAGTAAAATAGTTGACTGAACAATTCCTGGTAGGAACTGGAAAGCTCCTCCTCAGCAGGACTTGATGATCCTTGTGGGTCCCTTTCAACTCAGAATATTCTGTGATTCTGTGATACTTATTCATTCATGAGTGCAAACTTAGCCTTTATTTTTTTTTATGTATAAATACTGTACATCATGTTGGTAAGAATAGCAACGAAGCAGTAAATAAACAATGCAATGAAACAACTTTTCCCAGAAATATTGTCATTATTCTCTGTGTTTTGTATTTTCTTTCTTTGAAATATCTAAACAATATAAGCATTCCCGGAAAGTATTTATGTTTTGTTTTATGCACTTCCTCCCTTTAATTGTTTCATTCTTGACTGGGAGTTTCCCAGGGCTGGAATGCCAGCCTCTGTGTGGCACCAGCCAAGGTGTTTACACAAACAGAGCCCAGACACATCTCAGCCACTGCATTAGTCTTTTTGCTGCAGTTAATAAATTTTGATTCTAGTTCACATTGCCTAAGGGTAAGACTACCCTGTTCATTTCTGCAAAACTCTTATCTATGTGATCCTCTTCAACAATGACTTCTCAAGGGTGGGAGACAATCTGTTTAACAGCCACGGATAATCTGATTCCTTTCCATTCTAGGTTTAGTTCTTGTGCTAACTAAGGTACTTAGCACTGTAAAATGACAAATCTTTTGCACTCAGCAGTGGTGAGGCCACACCTAAATTCTTGGGCTCAGTTTTGGCCCTTCACTACAAGAGAGACATTGAGGGGCTGGATCATGTCCCAGGAAGGACAACAGAGATGGAGAAGAGTTAGGAGCACAAGTCTGATGAGCAAAAGCTGAGGGAACTGGCATCCTTTAGCCTGGAGGAAAGCTTAGGGGAGACCTTCCTTCTTTCTTTCTACAATTACCTGAAAAGAAGTGTAACTAGTTGACATTAGGTCTCTGCTCCCAAGTAACAAGTGATAGCACTAAAGGAAGTCCTCAATTCTGCCAGGGGTCACTTAGATTAAATATTAGGAAAAATGTCATCACTGAAAGTGTCAAGCCCTGGAACAGGCTGCCCAGTGGGGTGGTGGACTCACTGTTCCTATAGGTATTTTAAACATGTGTGACATTTGGGGACATGGGTTAGTAGAGGACCTGGAAATGTTGGATTAAGTGTGAGATTCAATGATTTTAGAGGTCTTTGACCATCTAAAGTATTCTATTAACTCATGATTCTATGATTTAGAAGTTGGTTTTATTTTTTGGTACTGTAACACACCAATATCAAGCTCCTGAACTATCACAGGGACCACTTTAGGGCACTTAAAAGAAAAGAAGTGCCACCTAAGCCATTTCAGAAGAGACAGAAGAAACCCATAAGTGTTCAGTCAGTGTTTTCTGGGTCACAAAAAAATTCCTTAAAAATGCCTTCAAAATCTCAGCCCTTTCTAAATCTTTTCTAAACCAACCAGGGCCACTGTTCCACAGAATCTGCCCTGTCCTCTTGTTAGCATCCATATAGGAGTTCAGAGCTGGTGATTTTCCACCACTATTACCAAAATGAGAATAAAGCAGGGAAGAAGCACTGCCAGAAAGCTGCTAATCAAGAGTAAAGAGAAGGAATCTCCAACCCATGTCTACAATGGCTTCAACATGATGGGTTTGGGAATTTTAATAAAAATATAATTTATTAATGGATAAAAATATAGGACTTGTTGGTCTTAATTGGTGGCACATGTAGCATTGGTGGAATGAAATTGATTATTACTTTCATCACTTTATATTGAAACATTTACAGAAACACTTGAAAAGAACATTGTTCTTTACAGTCTTGAAGGCAGCAGTCACATTATCAGATTGTTCTACTTGATATATTTTACTGAAATCAAGTGCATTTAAATGTTTTCAAGATTATGAATGATTTACTAATTAATAGGCTTAGACCGCCTCTTGAGTTAAAATTTACAAATTGTTTTAAAATACTTAACCCATGTCTGGCTTCTTGCTTTTTGTTTTACACAATGTGGTAGAAAAGAAGTAAAGGTACACAATACAATTATGATTTTTGATTTATATTGTGGAAGGATAACAGCCTTCTTGGCAAGACTTTACTCTCTTAGTGGCTTACAACAGATTATTAGGCAATGACTAATATTATTATAGCTCTAATTCAACATGATTAAATAGTTTCATTTTAATTGGCAGTTGCTGGTAAAGTTTGGGAAACAAGAAATATCTTAATTACTAGAGTGATGGATGTCTTGGAAAGCCTAATTGAGGCAGGTGGGAAGCTTCAATACTTTTGTTTCAGTGTGGGTGTAGTAGATGTTTGATAATTTCCTTCAAAGTGAAAATTCATTGTGTGGTGTTTTTAATATTTCAGCCGGAAAAAAATAGGTTAAATTAATTTTGATTTGCACATTTCAAAAGAACATGGATATAAACAATAATGTATCTACTACCATGCATGACATGCTTTACACAAATTTATCCCAAACATTACTGATACTGCTAAGAATTGGTAACAGAGTCCAAATTCCTGGAAAGACCAGTATGACCTAATTCAGCATCAATTCAGTTGCTTTTATTGGCTTTCCTCAATCAAAACAAGTTGGTCATCTTGACATCCAGCAGGCATATGCTCTCACTGAAATCCTTAAGGAGGAGCATTGGAGCAGACAAGAGTAGGAGAGCAGAGCAGCACCCTGCTGAAATCCTGGAGGAGTCAAGCTGCTCTGAAACAAGTTAGCATGAGGGACTGTCACTGTGTCTTGCTCCCCGCTACCAGCACACCCCCGTAGCACTGTGAACTTTTCCAGCCCAGTGGCTCCTGTTCAAAGTGAAAAATCTGCAGCCAAATGGAAACTGCATCCAAGTGTCATATGGAGGGTTTTTATATGCAGTTAATTCTGCTACATTTCATTAGACATATATGAAAGGCACAGACCAAGATCTTTCAAGTTGTTTTCTTTCTAAATCAGTGACTGAATATTCAGTCTCCTTCCCATGAGAATTTCCCTTGAGTCAATTGTGTGTGCATAGATAACGTCTTCCTTCTCATTCAGTCACAAAGTCTAAACAAATATAACTTTGATCTTTACATGACATTAAAGACACTGTGTTTGTGTAGGATTGCACTCAGCAGCATCCAGTACTTACTTCAGTAATAACTTTGATAGATATGAAAGAATCAAAATGACGTACAACCACACTAAACCCCCGCAAAATTAACTATGACATTTCCTTTTCCGTTATCATTAAGAAGCATGTTTGTTTTTAATCAAGGTCAGAAATTACAGAATATACTGATCATGCGTCAAGACAGGGCACTAGAGTGAGACAGTTAAGCAGACATTAACAATTAACTGTCTTTCCATCTTATTGATGCATAGAAAAACCCTCACATTATTATTGCTTTATAAATAATAACGCAACTTAATTTTGGTATTATCAGTATTAAAATGGCAATTTGCATTATAGATTTTAATTATATATTATAATATAAACCCATATCTTCATATTATTGATAATTTTAATTTCAATTTTTATTGGTCACACTGATACTCTGGAAATCTTACATGAATAAGGCAAAAACTTATGAAAAATAACGTCTCTGGGTAATTGTTCACACACAATTGTCCAGTATGCAACACAGAACCCACAGGTCTTCTTCATAGCCGAAGTTCCCATCAGCTCAATGAAAAGAAGGTGAACACTAAAAACTGCATGTCCTTTGGAAAACCAAATGTGGTGATGCAGAATTATTTGCATTTTCTATTCTGTTTTGTAACAGTTCAAGTTTATTCATTTTTTATGGTTTATGTGACTTGTTATGTGTATATTTTATGGTTCGTTCTATGTACCCCTTTTTCTATCTCTATTGTTGGTTTCTCCCAAACCTCTCCCAAACCTGCCCCTTGTCAGTCCTGTTGTCCCCTACCCCCTTTTCCCTTTTCCCTTTTTCCTGTCAGTCATAGTCTGGCCTCTCCCTGTCTTCTAGAAAGATCCAGGGGGAGCGTCGAGTGATTGGCAGAGGCCTGGGAATTCCCCTTCCCCTTTCCTGCAATTGGGTGAAAAGTTGTCAATCCCAAACAAAGCCACTCAGACACTTTTCCATTGGACATGTATTATCCCCACCTCTGTAATCCTCCCCTATTCTTAAACTGTGTGCACCCAGGATCTGTGCTGGGCAGGATTCCTGGAAATAAAGCTCCAGCCTGGTTCACCTACACAGAGTCCACCTTTCTTCTTTTGCCTTAACCACGCTCCTTGTTGACACTTGGGCAAAGGACTCGCTGTGCAGGCAGTGGCTGCAGTGCCACTCTGCACTCCTGTGGCCTGTGGTGACAGGGCTAGCCACAGGACAGTCACATGCAGTTACAACCAAAGAAAGAAAACCAAAGTGAAGCAGGGAGCCACATGGTCACAGACTATCTGCCCCAAAGTCTGGAAAAGTCTGAAACACAGCTAGCAGCAAGGCTTTCTCCAGCCCTCATGTGTTCCTGGAAATCAGTTAAAGATCAGTTCAGAAAAGAAAAAAAAAAAAAAAAAAACAAGCCTGAAACAACCTGAGTCTCACAGAGCTATTTTTTACAGCCCCAGAGACAAATTTACTAAGCAGACATGGGTTACCTTATATCAGCAGACATTAAACCACCATAATCAAAGATTGTGAAGGTAGCTTCACACCCACAAGCTCTTCAGGTCATGCTTACAAGGAAGACAAGACAGGTTTTGTTGTTCTTGGGTTGTGGGTTGTGCTGCTGTGGGCACAAGGCGTTCTTTGTTGTGCAATGCACTGAGAGCCCCGGTGTCCTTGTCATGGGCTAAAGCTGAGACCTGAAAAGATCCCCAGATACCAACAAGTTAGTTTTATCTCCCTTTTCTGTTGTCTGCTGGGCCACAAGAACCTGACCAGGAGCTTCCCCTGTCCCCTCTCCCAACTTATGCCAAACCAGATTCCAAAGCTCCTAACATGCTGCTCATGTGCAGGCCCTGGGGTTACAATCACATATTTTCTTACAGAACACAGCTGGGGACTGCACACACTGAAGCTATAAAGCAGGATTTGATGAGATGTAACTAGTTCTACAAGCTCTCCAGCCTCAACACACATGAAGTGTGGGGCAAGTGCAATGTCAACTCTGTGCCACCCAGTTGTGCAAACTGGAAGGGAGCATCATCCCTACAGGAAGATCATCCCAACAGCATGACCCCTAGGCCTTAGATAAACATGCATGAGGGCTGTCACCGGGAGAAGTTCCAAGTTGTTACCTGAGCATTGCTCAAAGCTGTCACCGTGGCCATATGGGAAGGGGAAAGAAAGAATCTAGGCAAAGGAAGCTGCAGAAAAAACCCTGTTTTATCTCTGCTACACACAGATACCTCCTGGGGGAGGACTGGTGCTGTGTGTATTTCTAGTGTATGTGGGGTGTGAATGGTGAACCTCATGATAATAAAGACCAAGTCAGAAAAAAGAGCAATGTTTTTGGGTACTTTCTACTTTATGTAGTGGAAAGGCAAGAGCAGGCAAGAATTATGTGCACTGGTGCTGGAACATTGCACAGCATGGCAGGTGGAAAGTAAGAGCCTGAAGCTCTTGTGGTACAACTCAAGGGCTGCAAGCATGCAAGGTCTGCTATCCATATCTGGGTTATCAGTGCAGGCCACACCTCTGCTGATAAGCTCCTTCTGGGCTGAGGCATCTTCCACTCTCCTCTGTGGGAGGGACAGCTGCCAGGTGTCATATCCCACGAGGGGCATTTTTCACAAGAGCATGTAGTAACAAGAAAAGGGGGAAAGTCTTTAAGATAAAGAAATGTATATTGAGATTACACACTAGGAAGAAATCTTCCCTGTGGGGGTGGCGAGGCATTGGCAGAGATAGTTTAGAGAATCTGTGGCTGTTCCACCCCTGGAAGCATCCAAGGGACATTGAGAAACCTGGTCTAGTGCTCATGGCAGATATATTGAAATTAGATGACTTCAAGATCCCTTCCAATCCAAACCATTCTGGTGTTCTGGGTTTTTGTGTTTGGAAGCAGGACTATTTAAACAATCACAATGGAATACAGTCTTTCTAACACTGACAATCATATCCTGTCACATTTTCTGGGATTGTACTGACCCCAGTTCTACTCTGAATTGAGGAACCTTGATTTCCAGGTCACTAAGGCAAACCTGGAGATACAGTTTTTCCACCTGCAAGCCAAAAATAACGCTTATATCCACAATATAACTCAGTAAACTCCAGAGTTTTGTGCATGTAAATACAATGTATAAATTCCTATCAGTGAAATCTGATGTTTAGAACTATTGTCTGAGAAGCTGCTAGATTGGAATCTGACCTTAAGAAGCAGTAGAGCAGTCACTGCTGACTATACCCTGCCAGAACAAATGAAAACAGTCACCACAGGCATAATCTTACAGCTGTTAATAGTCAAGCTAAGACAATGACTCCCACTGTCAGAATTTGTTTTTTGTGTATCCAGTTTTGGCCTAGCATCGATCTTAATAGGAAGGAAAGCTTCTCCATCTTTCCCGCACCTAATGGGGCTAAATATCCCCCATCCTTTCCCACTTTCTATATTTTTTATAGAAAAGTAGACATGCAAAGATGTCAACTTTAAATCTCCCCTCCCATATCCAAGAAGCATTATTTCTCTAGAGCCTTATTTACTTACTTAATTCATAAAATACTGAGCTTCTCACAAAAGAAAAGTTGTCTCTGTCCGGTACAAGGAAGTAATTATGCCTTTATTTCCATCTACCCCAGGAAAACTAGAAATTATGAACTTATTTTTGAGCAAAATATGTATTGCCACCACTAATATAAGACAAATACAATACTTGTATAAGACAAAAAGAGAAAATAGGGCTTTAATTAGTTTCAACACAGGAGTTTTCCTTTTGGAGTAGAGATCAGATTAAAATAAAAAGCAGTTAAATTAGACGTAATGAATTCTGACCACTTGTGGTATACAGGCACTATGAGTCTTATGACCTAGGTGTTAACTTACTTCATATGATATGTAAACCATTGCTTTTTGTCAGCTAGTACTTCTGCAAAAATTATTATTTCTAACAGTAATTCTGAGGGTATAAATATATATAAAAATGCACATTCTCTTTCTTTTCTAATTTACACAGTTTCAGAAAGCTATGATATTTTTAAATCATGCTAGCTTCAATTACACGAGAAGAGAAACTTAACTTCTGTTTCCTTTGAATAAAATGTTGTTTTCATGAACATTCAAGGCTCTCTTTCTTGGTTAAAAGAGCAATTTTCTCCATTTACTTTCCTTATGCTTTCCTCTAAAGCATGATGCTTTCAAAAACAAGTTCTGTATCCGCAGGGTCAGATGGCATAACTGTGTATACTAGCTCCAAGGATTTAGCCGTCCATCTCCTGAGGCTACATACATTCTCTGAGGATTATCTTTAATATTAATCACCCACTGTTTGTAATGGGCCATTCCAAGTCAAAAGGCTTGTTAGTAACTGCCTGCATTTTCCTGGCTTGTTCTTGCCCTGCACTCTGCAGCTGAGAGTGATTTTTAAGGTAGGCAGGCTGTTTCCTTGCTTCTGACACAGCAGGGGTCTACACGACTGCCATAGGTCAGACTTTATCCTAATCCTTAGTACACTAAAAAACAAGATGTGAGGTATTCTAATCCTAATCCTTAGTCCTTTAAGAATCAGGATTAGAGGTCTTCCATGTGCAACAGTCTTCTGCCAGCAATGAATTTAAGGAGTAAAACACTCTTAACTCTAGAAAGTCCCTTAGCCTTGCAAAGTAAAATCATTCTTATTAAATCCAGCTCTCAAGATGCAAGAATTAACCTCAGAGAAGGGTGAGTACCTTTGCCTTGGGAACTCTGGGTCGCTACACACTGCTGCATCAGAAGGCAGAGCATCACGTTGTGAGAACAATAAGAAGGGATTGGGTGATTAAAAACAAAAGAAAAGGAAGACAAAGAAGCTTCAGAAGTTTATCCTCTTTGCTTATGTTCCTCAGCTGCAATGATTATTGCTCCACAACTGACCTTGCATGTTCCATACTTGCAGGAAGTCCCAGTTAAAATGGGATTTATTAAATGTACAAAAGACAATAGCTTCTCACAGGATCTACATGGATGAAGTCACATCAACCAGTAAGCTGTGCCACCTGAATAGCCAAAATAGGCACCATGAGGATGCTCTCAAGTGTATTTTGCTGGAGTAGGACATGACTCCTTAGACCTTAAGCAACAGAAGTTACATGGTAATTGCAGAACAATAAAAAATTAGAAGGAAACCTGTTACTTCTTACAAGACAGAAAACCAGAAGATTCTTAATTGGCATTATGTGCTTACAATGGTCTGGAAGCAATGAGTCTCTTTGGGAAGTACTTTGGGAAACTGAGGTGCTGGGCATGCAGGAGCTCAGGGAGGAAAGTCACTTCTTCAGCAGAAGAAAGTTGATGGGGTGTTTTTAGATTTTTGCTGAAAGGAGCAAACAGCATCTGCGACATGGAGAACAGACTCAAACAGCTCTCAGTTAGGCTCTGAAAGAGCAGAGATCAAATCCTATTTCAGTAGCTAGTGCAGATGCTGCTTGTGTGCCACAGCATTGGAGGAGAGCACACATGCAAGGATAAAAAACTCTCTGCCTCAGTTTGTCAGGATTCATGAAGGATTTGGAGTGAGGTCAGTGTTTGGCCATTCTTTTCTTCTTGCCCTGTCCCAATCTCCAGGACATGCTGTTCTCTCAAACCAAAAAGAATTATGGTCCTGTGTACACATAAAGCAGGAATTCATTCATCCACCTGGTCCTTGCCAGATGGTAAATCTTTGTTCCTCTGCTTCCCTACCCAAGGCACAAACAGGCTGTAGGTTGTGCAGCACATGCATCAAATAGCTTGTGGACGGTGTGAGGCAAAGGGAGGGCATCCCCTTACCTTGCTCCCCTTTTAACAACTCTATGTCCCACGCCTGACTCTTTCCAGTTAGGTAACTAGGAAATCACAAGTTTAACTTTGGTTCAGGAATTGCAAAGCAGGAGCCAAGAAGTTTCCAGAGAAACCCATTTCATAACTACAATGTTTTAGCTCCCAGACTGAAACAGAAATTATTCTTATTATGTATCTATCCATCTATATCTACGTCTATATATCTATATATCTATATCTACATTTAGATCTACATCTACATCTATACCTATATTGACCTGTATCCATACCTGTATCTACATCCATATCTATGTATCTACATACCTACATATCTATCTTTCTAGCTATATTATTGTATCCTATAATTATTTTTTGTCTGTATGCACATGCTGATAGGTACTTGTTCATGAAGAATAAAGACACACTGAAGAGGACAGCTTTTTGAGACTGGATAAAGTCACTGTGTGCTCAGATCAGTGGTGCTATAGCACAGGCATGAACACACTGTCTTCAAAGCCTACCTGCTGAGTTGGGGAAAAACAGCTCCAGTCAAAATCCTTCTGTTTTTACCTCAGACATTGTTATGAGATATAGGAATACATATTTTCCTTCAACTCTTGTAATCTTGTAAAAATTCTGTAAGCATCATGAATGCAACTTTGACTTGTTTAAAACCAACCAAGCAAAACCATTCTCATGGTTTTTGGCCTAATTTTTAGGCTAGTTTACATAAACTGCCTTGTCATTTTCAGCATATTATTAGTCCCAGGTATTTAGTTCAATAATACTTGAGTATTTACATTGTAATTATTTCCATTTATTTATTGTGTACCAGAGTGTTTCACTGCAATTATTATAATGTATTTATTGTATAGAAGATAACTTTAAATCAAGAAAATAGAAGTGGAAATTCTTCTTGAATGTTTTTCTGTGAAAATTAATAGAATAACATATTGAACTGATAAGCCTAAACTTGCATGTGCTACTTACACGTTACTGTCAGTAGAAGTAACACAGGAGCAAATTCTGCTGCCAGAAAATCTGAAATACATTCTGATTTCTTAGTGGTTTACACCAATGCTGGTGAAACAGAATCTACAATAGTAGCCCAGGGGTCAGAGCACAAGCCAAGCTATAGTGAAATGTATCTGATGGCAGGATATGCCAGAATTTAAGCAATTTTCTAGTCTAACTGTGATCCTGGCACGATCAGTCAGTTTAACATAATTTTATGTTAAGCACACTATATTGCTGTAAAGCTTCCAATATAATCTAATCCTTTGCAGATCAAAGCTCTCACTGTGGAGTCCTCAGCAGGATGACTTTAGATGTAAAATACTGGAGAGCTAAGCCTTTGCATGGCAGGGACAGAAAATGAATATATTGGGGCCCTCAGCTGGGTTCTAAAAAATTAGTAATCTGAATAATTCTGTTCAAATCACTGACCTGGAGCTTTGTTTTTGCTAAATAGCAAGAAAGGTGAAACCAGTGTCTTTCTCTAAAACATCACCTCACAGATGTCTGTTGAACCTAGATTTTTTTTTACCAGTTATGCATTTGGATGTGAAATACATTCAGACATCTTTCAAAAGGGGTGAATTACCTTGGCATGTGAGCAGTAACAAACTCCTGAAACATGTCCTTTCATTCATCTGGTCTAGTATGTAAGTAGTTTTAAGTGAAATTTCTCTGGAAAAGGGACCTCCTTCACACAGTGAACAGTAAGATGTTATATTTTGAGTATTATTATATAATATTGTATTAAATATTAATATTATATTAAGTACTAATATTAAATATAGCAAATATTAAATACTGCTCCTTCTATTATTCAAAACACTTAAAATGGCTTCTTAGAGAGAAATTATCTTCTTTTAGAAGCAAACAGAAAAGGCAGCAAGTGCTTTTCCCTCCAGAGGGGCAAAGCAAAGGCTTGTATGAGTCAGTCAGCATGGCAGGTTGTGTGGTAATGCTTGGTTTGAAAGACACCTAGATGGGGATTATTTCACCTCATAGAAACAAATAAATGCTTACACTCTCAATCAAATTTTAAATAATTCCTGAGATCAAGGAGCCGCAGGAGGCGTTCAGTCTGGCTGGGTTAAGCTACACCAGGTGTAAAGGTCCTGGTCCTGCCCAGGTGTGGCTGCTGGGCACACCTGACTCAGAGCACACAGCTGCCCTCCTCCTGGCTCTATCTTTGCCTGTCCAAGGAACAGCAAAACGGGGCTGGGAGAGACTCATTTTTTCAAACCACTGAATCTCCTACTGACAGAACATTTCCTGCTAAAAAAGGATTGGTTTTAGAACAATAACAAAATTCATCTCATAACCTTAAACCATGTGAGTACCACCTAGAGATTTAAAATTCAGAAAATGCTGGCAGCAGATGCCATCCTACTGATCTGCTCTGAAAATGCTGATGCATTTACAGTAAATCCCTAACCAGGCCAGTTGTGCAACAAGTTGAAGTGACATAAAGTATTAACATTTATGGTGATGAGTCAAATCAAACAAACATCCTCTTTTATAAGCTTTCTCACGGCATGTAGTAGCATGTACTGTGAGTAATGAAACATCTGTTACAGCCCTGTCTTGCTCACAACTGAGCAAGTGTTGCAATAGTTCTGTAGGGCCAGGCTTCACATTAAGCCTTTAGCGGGTAGATGGGAAGGATTAACACTAGCAAGGTTTACTCCATCTCAGTATATTCAGGAAGAATGAGCCAGGTTCTTGTGAGGAAAACAAAAAAGTACCATATTGCAAAATATCCCAAACTTATTTTAACTCCAGACTGATGCATTTCAATGATACTTGCAGTTCACTCAAGTGCTCAGAATATCCCTTTTTGTTATGTGTNAAAAAAAAAAAAAAAAAGTGAATTATAACATTTGCTTTGGCTCACTTTTACATAAAGTTGCCCACTTTATATATCTGTATGCAGGTATACATGCACTGTGATGCACTGCACTCAATTTTAACAGCTTCCCCTTCTGCTCAGCATCATCCTGACTGCCTTGTGCATTTCCCAGAGCGAGCAAAGGCTCATGTACTGTCCCCCAATCCCACCTTCAACCTCACATTAACTTTTGACATTTACCAAAAAGACTTGGCTTTGTTCCCTATATACCATGACCAGTATAAAGAGCCAACAAAATTCCTGTGAGTTAGAAATACAGCAGATCATATTTTTATACAGACATATGCTTCTTCCCAAATCCAAATATATACTTTAAAAGCACTTATTTAAGGGCTTTCCTGACTAGAAATAGTTCCCTGTGTCTGTTAAGGCTGTTGCAGCATTAGACCTTAAAGCTGTCTCTCTTGGACACAGGTGATAAGTTGTGCAGTTCTATTAGCTGTTATACAACTGTGATGCAGAACTGGGAATTGTTTATTTTGTTGGTTTGGGCTTTTATTGAGCTCAGTTTAACAGTGAATTAGATACAGAAAATTTTGTATATCATTCTAGAAAAATTCATGGAAAGATTTCTGTAAGAAAAGTTTTCTTTTAAAGGGAGAGGTCATTGCTCAAACCTTACCCAGTGGGAAACCATTAGGTAAGTTCCTGAAGAAAGTATAAAAAACTTGCTTTCTTATTTACTGTATATCTATACTACACTGAGAAATGTTGAGAGGACAATTCCCTTCGTCTCCTGATTTAATGTGTTTTTCTTACAGCCTGTGTGTGCAGAAGCAGAGTTAATAATTCCTACAAGATCAGCTTGCCTCTCCCCTCAGTTCTGAAATACTTCCTCTGTTATTGTCTTTTTCCATGAGAGGAGCTTTTCTTGTTCATTTACGGCCCCAGATTACTGATCTAACTCTGTAATGCAATACTTGAACCTTTCAATCGGAACAGTAATATCTACATTGAGATCAACAGAAAATGCAACTCTTTGGAATTCCCCTTATTTTTGACTGTGAAAACAGTGAGAGAGCTTAATATTATGAAACCAGCAAGGTAAAGAAGTTAAAAGCACACAGCTGCTAGTGGTTTCGCTCTTGTTCTTCCTCTCCCCTTCCCTCTGTGTGTTTCAGATCATCGCATATTTATCATGTCACACTTTAAAGTTCAAGGTCTTTGGCTTAAGGCTTGTGTCTTTATTTGAATTTGCTCACTGGTTTGGGTACTCAAAAACCAGTGAGAAGAGTAAAGCTTAGGAAACTTAGAAAAACTATGCCACTAGAATGCTTTCCTGTCTCCCAGGGTGTCTGCATCACCCTTCATCTTCATAAACAGTAAGGAGAAATAACAGACTGGTTTGTATCAAACAGATTCTACTCCTTTATTAATCAGTGTTAATGTACAGGTTAATTAAAAAAGCTACAGTTTATGAAATGTATCATCTACTTATAAGATACAAATCTAGGCCAATTGCCATGGTATCTATTGATGCTCACCCACTGTAAAAAATTTACAGGTTTTTTTTTGATATACAAAACCTCAAGCAAACATTCATTGTTAAACATTCAGTAAAGATAACAGCATTCTACTACAGTTTCATATAGTGTTTTAGTGCAAAAGGAAGTAAAAATATAAAAATACTGAGGCTTGGATAAAAAAAAAAAAACAAAACACAACAACAACAAAAAACCCAAGCAAGCTGTGGAGTTAGAGGTGAGTGTCAGCTATGGGTATCCTTCTAAGCTCTACGATCTGGGAGCTGGCCATGCTGCCACCATCCTGGCTGCCGTGACAAGACTCGTTATCACTGACACTGAGACCTGCACCTGAAACAGACAAAAAACAACAAATATAAGAATCAGTGAGAATGAAATTTTGACACCCTTTCCCACTCTGCCTTATTAAAATGTTTCCCCACCTCACAACCACATGGCAAGTTTCCCCTTGCTAGTTTACCATTCTGAATCCACGGATTATAACCTTAGCTGACATAGCTTTGTACCATCCTGATATGCTTTTTCATAATTCCACTGTCATTCACTTTTTTTTGGCCCAGTAAGAGGTACAGTAGTTATTTAGAGGTTGCCTTGAAATCAGAAAAGCATAAATCAAGGCCTGGCTAAGACTGGGTTCATGGTCTGGCTGCTAGTGTCTGGTATTTTCAAGGACTTTCTCACAAAGCATTGATTTTTAATGATACAATTTCCAAGTTAAACAGCAATTCCAGCTGTCTTAATAGGACAGTAATTTCAACATGAGAAAAGATGCTGACCAAATATTCTTTAAATCCACATTTGGCATAAACTGGTGCATTAAGTTTTATTTCTACTGGAAGAAAGTACTGGAGTTTGGTCCAAGGGAAACTCCAAAACATGACTAGAAGAGACCTTGGAAGTCTACCTTTTCCATGCTTTTG
>WEIU01013203.1:203-18256 GCA_013389925.1 Aegithalos caudatus | reverse complement strand
AAGGAACCCAAAAAACTTTTTTTTTTTTTTTTTTTTAACTTTTTAATAAATTGCATATCTCTATCTCTATCTCTATCTCTATCTCTATCTCTATCTCTATCTCTATCTCTATCTCTATCTATCTCTATCATCTCTATCTCTATCTCATCTCTATCTATATAACTAATCTATATCTATATCATCTATATCTATATCTATCTATATCTAATCTATATCTATATCATCTATATCTATCTATATCTAACTGTCATCTATAGCTGTCTATATGTATCTCCCTTTTCCTTGCCTTTCCTTCCCTTCTGTATTGAGTTTTTGGGTTTTCATGCCCAAGTTTTGGTAGTGGGAGGAATTACAGGGGGCCTAATGGATTGATTTCTGTGAGAAGCTACTGGAGGCTTCCTCCGTGTCTGGTAGAGTAATCCCTGCCAGCTGCAAAGACACATCTACTACCAAATCTGCACCAATTAGAAATGGTGGTAATGCCTCTGTGATAATATATTTAAGAAGAGGAAAAAAAGGAAGGTTATTGTGGAGATGTAACTGTGGCCAGGGAAGAGCAGGATGAGAATTTGTAAGAGGAACAACTCTGCAGACACCATGGTCAGTGGAGAAGGAGGGAGAGAAGGTGCTCCAGATGCCAGAGCTGAGATTGCTCTGCAGGCCGTGGTGCAGTCCATGGGGAAGCAGCTGTGCCCCTGCAGCCCATGGAGGTCCATGGGGATACTGAGATACACCTGCAGCCCGGGGAAGAGCCATATGCCAGAGCAGTGGGATGCCTGAGAGGAGGCTGTGACCCTGTGAGAGGTGTTTAGAGAGAAGAGACCATGCTGGGGCCTGTCCACGAAGGACTACACCCCTTGGAAGAGAGACCCATGCTGCAGCAGTCTGGGGAGGACTCTTGCTTGTGGGATGGACTCCCACTAGGGAAGTTCATGGAGAACTGTATCCTGTGTGAGGCACCCCATGCTCAAGAAGGGGAGAAGAACTCTCCCTGAGGAGCTGGAGAAGCTACAGGTAACGAACTGACCATAACCCCCATTCCTTGTCTCCCTGTGCTGCTGTGGGAGGAATTAGACCTGGGAGAAGGGGAGGGTTAGTGAGGGAGGGAAGGTGTTTTTAAAGTCTTATTTTTTTCATTATGCTGCTGTGATTTTTTGTGTTTGGTGAATGATCTCCCCTGGACCTTAACTCATGAATCCTTTGTTATATTTTTTTCTCCCCTGCCCAGTTGCAGAGGGGAGTGAGAGAGACACTTTAGTGGGTACCTGATATCCAGGCAGGGTAAACCTACTACACCTTCCCTTTTCCCTTTTCCCTTTTCCCTTTTCCCTTTTCCCTTTTCCCTTTTCCCTTTTCCCTTTCCACTTTTTTCATCCCTTCCTTTCCCATTCCATTCCATTCCATTCCATTCCATTCCATTCCATTCCATTCCATTCCATTCCATTCCATTCCATTCCATTCCATTCCAATTTTATTCTAACTTTATTGCAATTTCCAGAAGTTTTGAACATCATAACTCTGAGAAATTAAGTACTTAAAACTCACCTAAAACCTAAAGAATTAACTTGATATTTTGATTTCTCATCACCTACTTTTGACACTTTAACCAACCTCTGTAATGAAGACTTGAGTGTGAAAGGGGAAATTCTCTAGGTGTGATGTTATCAGGGCACAGTAAGTTTCAAGAATAACATGGATAAAGAACAACTTTTGTCATTAAAATAACTGATTTTAAAAAAGCCCCTCCCCGACAACCTATCATATTTAGCATCTCATTTCCATGTATTACAATTAAGAACTAACTGAAATCTCCAGGTACATTTCAATAAATAAGATATTGACTACAGAGCACTATAGAGCACTTTTACCTCTTCCATAGCACTGATGAGGTTCTGTGTGGACTTGCTGATCTCTCCTCCTGCAGCTGGCAGACCACTGCCATGTGTGAAAAATGCTGATCCTGGAGTTGTATGCCCATTCATGTCTACAGTGTAACTTGCTTTCACAGGACAGCAAAGTTGGTTGTGCAGGATAAAATATACCACAAAGACATAAAGACCCTTAAACAGAGATTGAAAGAGAACATCAGCCTGTGAAATACAGGGAGCTTGGTTCAGAGATTTCTGTGCAAAAATAATGGCTGACATCACTGTCCATCGAGATATAAAAGTTACAAGTTCATATCCTGAGTTCTTCAGATAAAAACACACAGACACACACACAAGTATTTGAAAATTATTATTTGGTTGAACTTACAGAGTTGCAAAGGAAAGCCATGACCCCAAAACCAACAAAATTGACTTGACTTTCCAAGTTGTCATAACAGTGAAAATGACATTAGAGGCCTCCCCAGTAATAGTACTTGGCTGCTGTTCTTTAGCCAAAGTTCTTCATTTTCTTACTGACCTGCTGGCTTTTTTAAATTTCACCTCGTGCAAACTGCACTGCTGCTGACAGATACCATAACTATAAATTAGATTTTCTGTGATATGCACTAATTCAGTACTGGTTTTAATTTCTGATTACAACAAAGGCTCTGCTGTATGCTTCTACAGTTCTTCAAATCTTGCTAATTTTGACCTTTACTCTGAGCCAAGAAAAGTATTATAACCATGTCTTGTGTTTTTAGAGAAATCCAGTAATTTAACTTCTCCATGTGAAATCTGACTTACTTTAGTTTTTAAGTTGCACTAATACTGAGGGAAAATAATCGGCTCCAACTGATAAATCAACCTGTTCAATAACTACTAAAGAAGAAGTTACCAAAATAGTACAGAAAGAAGTCTTCTGCATTCTTACCAATTGCTGCAATACCATTACATCTGCAATAGGGTTTTTTTTAACTCATGCTGTTCTCTGAACCCTGAAGCCACTTGTATTAAATAGAACAATTAATTTAAAGGTATCCACTGGCATGGAAGTACTAACTGGGATTACAAATAGTAAGGAGTTTAATCTAATTACATTTGTGAATTCCTAACGAAAGGAATTTTGAAAATACTTGAAAAAAAGAAGAGACTGAAAATGCTTAACAGCACTTCATGATACACAGACTGATAATTTCTATTGCCAAAACGATATGACAAAATCGTCTGGTCCCAAGTGACACATAAGAGAAACTATTGGGATTAAACTGGATTTCAATCTCATCTGGTTAAACACTGGAAATACTCTCACACGGGTGCTATAAAACCATACAGCTCTGCATGTGAGTTTTTTTAACAGAAAACTACTAAACAAAAGTGTTAAAACCACAAAAAAATCTATTTTGAGTTCTTGCTTTTCCAGATTATTGTTTATTTGTCATGACAACTCAGAGAAGTTCACTGAGAGGAATTTCCTTTGTGATACATATAAGTAAATACATTCCATAAAATAGATGCAAACACATGTTTGAGACACTAAAACAGAACTAAAATATCTTTTCATTCTATAAACAAGTCCAAGGATTCTCATATAGGTCAAATATAATGGGGCCAGCAAGTGGATTTATTTCAGTTTAAGTTGTTGCGGATATGAAAAGAATAAAAACCCCAAGAACAGATTATACAGTGACAATATAAAAATCAGAGCAGCCAGTTCAATCTCTGAGGGCCTAGCCACAAAAGTTGCACACACATTTCAAGTGGTTTTGTACTTTTCAAGAAAACCCATTAGGTGAAGAAGCTGCACAGTCCTGTCTTTTGAAATTGCAGGGACACAGGCCATTGGCATACAATACATGAGAAGTCCTACTCTCCTGTGTAGCCTCAAGTGTGAATACTCACTTTTCTAAAACAAATACACATGGAATAAAGTGTCACAATTATCTCCTTAACTTGGTCTGTGTCCTAATGTAAGTCTCTTCAGATGGATGATGAGACAACTCCCCTGGGTCCTTCCATAATAATCACATGGACACAGGGAGCTTATTTTAATAACTAACGACAGGAGAAGTCAAAGGCTGAGAGAGAAGAACAAAAAATTGTGTTTTAGTTCTCCCATCTTGTAAATTGTTACAGCAATGTCTTACAAATAGAAGCTTATACCCAACACTCACTCCTAAGTAGGCAATACATGTACACAGGAATTCTTGCTGGACAGAGAATTCCTTGTTTGGCTAGACAAAGCATGGAACTTTCTTTCATCTATATTCCTCTCCAAATCTAGAATCTCAAGATGATAATGCTCTGCAGATGTGAGTTTCTTTGCACCATCACGGTGGTTTTGTTTGAAGCATCAAAAAGTTTTTGGGGTCATATTCTGACAATCCTGTGTTTCTATTAAAAACCCCCAGGAAGGTGGTCAGGAAGCTAAAACAAGTCAAATGGTCCTGCCCAAATAGCACTGAATTCCAAAGACCATACACATGAAGATGTCATGCAGTAAATAATTTCTGTTTCTTTTCCAGCCAGGCTGTTTACTCTGAAGGAGCACGGGCAATGTGCAGATACTTAGGTTGTGTCAGTGCAATCACAGCTTTCACAGTTTCTGTGGGTCTTTTCAAAAGCACCCACCTCAGAATTCAACTATGCTTCATTACACTTTTGACTGTACTTATGTTCCTTTCCACTTCAGCCTTTAACACTGTACAAACAGTCATAAATTGCTGTGCAAATAAGGTTGTTGGCATTGTAATATATGCTTTTCTGTGTTTACCATATAAACAACTCTAGCCAAGTTGGAACTACTCTGCTTTTTCAGAGACTCACAGACCTTGTCCTGGTTGTGCCCAGACCTTGTGCTGGTTGGACTGAGAATGAAATTAAGGGAATAGTCAATTTCTGCTGACAGGCCCGCCAGGAATGTACACCCACCAAAGGGATTGAAAAGAGGTTGGTCAGGATGTGGATATTAGTCAACATGGTCAATGACATCTCTGTTAAATTTGTGGGAAATACTTTTTTTTTAATTCTTAGAAGTTTTCATCAAAAAAATCTAACCTAAACTCAAAAACTTAAACCCCAAAATCTCACCCTAGTGCCAGTAACCTTTGCTGTTGCGTATAAATCTGGATTCATGCTCCTCAACTCACAAGCATGTACCAGGGGCCATGAGATGAGGATCTCTTGGGTCCCAGAGTGCAATGACTGACTGATAATCTAAGAGCTTGACGTGGGCTCCATAGAAGCAGACTGAATAACTAAGCTAAAGAACCAGGACTCCGGAGGATTTAATAGTAATTCCATAAAAATTCTGTGCNTACATGACAATAGTAGTGTTAGTACAATGCCACAATAAAAGATAAAAGAAAAAAGTGGTAGTAATGCATTTTCTGTTGAGGAAGGTGGGAACTGACAGTTAGGTTGATCCAAAGGAAGAAGCACAAACAGGCAACTTACAGTTCTCAAACACAGTGCCTATTTGAAAAAAGCCTGCAAGAGACTGTCTGCAAAGGCTGCTGATTATTTTATTGATATTTGCTGATNTGCTGCTCTAGGTTATGCCACGTAGTTCATCTTACAAGAAACAGTCATGGAGAAGGCAGTGGGACATGACAGAAGGAGAGAGAGTGATTCTAAGTTGAAACAGGGAAGGTTCCAACTGGATATGGGGAAAACATGTTTAATGTAGGGATAACTAAGCACTGAAACAACCTCCCCAAAGAGACTGTGGAAATTTTTCCATAGAAGAAGAAGGGAGTTTTTTCTATTATATTGTACAAAATATAATGGGTGAGGAGGTTTTGTTCATGCATGTGTGCAAGGTGGGGGAGGGGGGTCTCCTATGCAATAGATTGATTGATTTATCCTGAGGAGCAGCTGCAGGAAGCTAGTAAATTAAGGACAGAATAAATTAATACATTTTACACCTCATGAGATCTCATGCAGAAGTGGAGGACTGATCCATACAAAACACTGCATACTGAACACTCAGAGTCTCTCTGCCTGTTTGTCCTCTAACTCTGTGAGTTCCAGCTTGTTGTGATGACACTACAGTATGTCTAAATTTGAAAATGGAGCTAACTCTGTTACTGGTAATGAGTAAGGATTAAACAGACTGTAGGCAATCAACAAATCTTTTCATCATCTTTTTACATACAGAAAGAAAACCAAGATGCTTACTGTGTCACATGATTTTATTACTGTTCTGATAAACACAAACACACCAAGGCATTAGACTTATATTTTAAGCTGATATAGGTCATACTTCTCCCACAGGTATTTTAACCATGTCTGAGATACCCTACCCTGAAGTGGTAGAACCTCTTTTTTAGGGAGAAATGCATTCAGATACTATGGTCTGTTTTAGAGGAATAGTATTTCTATACATAAAACTAAAGTATCTTAAGAGGACTTTTGTGAATGAAAAGTAATTTCATCACTCCATTTTAGCAGTTCCTGAACCTACTTCTGGGTATTTATCAGCACTAACAAAAACTGCTGGCATTCTACAGAGACACTCTTCGAGTTCCTAATTTAATTTGGAAAATTTTGTTTGTTAACTATCATCACATGACTATATAACTAAAAGTTGCTTTTCTAAAGGAGAATACTTAAAGCAAAATAAGGCTTCTGAAGAAAGCTGACTTCTTGGTCAGATCACAAATTTCAGTTACCAGAAATGGTTCATTCTGATCCTCAGAACATGATGGCAAAACAAAACAAAACAAAACAAAAAACCAAAAAAGGAAACAAAACAAAAACAAAAACAAAAACAAACCAAAACAAACCAAACCAAACCAAAAACAAAACAAAAAAAAACAAAAAACCAAAACAAAACAAAACAAAACAAAACCAAAAAAAAAAAAAACCCAAAACAAAACAAAACAAAACAAAACAAAACAAAACAAAAAAACCAACCAACCAACCAAACAAACAAACCCACAAACTTCTGTTTTTACAGTTACACCTTTAATCATGCCAGGTGGTAAAAACACCCCAATAAAGCACACAAACATATCTTTGACAAACAGAAAAGTTGTCCATACTTGGATAAGCTTTTGACACTGTGTTTGTCTATACTGTAGTTTCTTTATGGTAGTCATGCTGTGGTTAGTTTTACTTCAGATTTTTAATTTTAACAGGGTGAGATTTAATTTCATTCTCTGTCTGGACTGTGCTAATTTACTCAAGGCAACCAGTCCTAGGATGTATTTTCCTTGTTAATTTAGAGGTCACACTGTTCTTGGACAGCTGTCAATGGTCAGGGGTGCTGCTGCCAGTTCTGGTGGTGTGCTACTCAATGTCTTGGCTGATTTCTTGTGAACTTCCCTAGGGTTTTCATTAATTTATGGGAAGTTCTTATGTTGGATGGTCAAAGACTGCTGTGGGTTAACCCTGATTTACATAAGAAGTGCCTACTTCTTTTGGGAAAATTACCAGTCTGATTAATATAAATAAATTGCATGTTTCACCAAGTTCAAAAGCTAGTCTCTGCAAAGTAAAAAAATTACTCACAAAATTAAAGGAATCATATTCAAGAAATTGTAATCAGTGCCATTGTACAATGCATTACATAAATTTGATATTATCTAATATCATATTTCCTAATAATTTTTGATTTGTTATGGAACTGAATATTCATATATGCAGTAGTATAAATAATGTAAGCCAAGTGGAAAAGACAAATCATATAATTCTCAAAAGACAATCTTTCTGCAAGGAAAGCTTTTCTTCCTTTCCTGCTTCCCTTCCTTCCCTGCTTCCCTTCCTTACTTATTTTTAGAGATAATTATGATAAATTGCATGTATGGCATTTTTCTATGCAGTCTTGAATGTACGTTTTATTTTGCCATTATTTTCTTCAATCATATTTTATTTTGAGAGCAGATTGAATATCTTTTTATTGCTGCTATTATGACAGAAGTATCATCTTATTTATATGATACATCTTAAACCATCAGTTAACCTCTCCTACTCATGGCTGTTCAGAAATAATAGCCTTTGAAATAAAAATCAAAGACTCTTTGTTTAATGTGATCCTTTTTCTTAGCATTCAAAGTGATTGTTGTAAAACTGCAGCAGTGCAACTCTATCAGCTGATGATTGCACTTAGTAAGCAGACTTTGGACCTGCTGTGTAACAAGTGTTAGAATGTTTATTTGCCATTAAGCATCAGTTTTGATGAAACCATTGTAATTCTTATCAATCCTGCAATTCATGTTATCACAGTTCCAACTGTGAATGTTTACTGCCTATCTGTACCTTGCTTCCTTAGGCATTTATACCCCATTTTCCTCTGTGGGACAAGATTTGTGTCAGTTACAGCTGAAGACCTAAAAATTAACATCAAAAGCAAAAAAACCCAAAAATAAATGTAATCAAGGACAGATAAATGTAATTCAGGACTGCAAAACCCATACCATGTTGGCAGGCATCACCTGCTGAACCAACCAACTGCCTCCATACGCACACACACACACAAAAACAGAAGGCACCTTAAAAATGGAATCAAGAAAAGTATCTATCATGTATCTATCATTAAATTGAAAATGCATTTACATGTCTGCCCTGAGAGATACTTGAGTGCTTTCATTTTTAGGTAAAGTTTTAATTGCACAGATAAACAGGTTACAGGTATATTCCGTAATAATGGAAAAAATACTGTGCTTTCATCATTTTGAGCAACTTTTCCTAATACTAATGTTTCATCTGAAACTTTAGTATACACTGCCAAGTTTTTCTTTATGCAGAGCCAGCTATGCCAACACCATGCTGAATCTTGCAACTTCTACTCAAAGCCAAAGCCATAAATTCCTTTCTGGCAAACTGCACCCAGCTCAGATTTAGTCTCAACTTGGCTAAGTCTTACCTGACAGGTTCACACAATTTGGCACATCTTTAAAAAGCAGATTTGCTCAGATACTCAGGATTCACTATAAATATTTTGCATAGCTCTCAGCACACTTGTAACTACTCCCACACAAGTGTCATTTTTACCTCAGATTTTAGCACTGTATGTGGTAGAAAAGGTCTTGGGGGTTTTTATTTTAATTTTTTGTTGTTGTTTTTGGATTTTTGAGGCTTTTTTTGGTCAGTTGTTCTTTGTTTCAATGGCACAGATTCAACATTAAAAGAGAGGTGTTAAGTTTGAAAATGCACTGAAAATATAGATGGTTACCCAAACTTGCCAAACGTGTAGATTATAATAGAATAGGATTCTGTCACTCTTCCAATGCAGTCCTCCTGGAAACATGAAGAAAGCCCTATTTTTGTATTTCAAGTTTATCTGGGAAAGAAAGAAATACTGAGTCGAACACCAAAGGTAGGAACTTGGGAGAGGTGGAGGGCAAACATGTGAGACCCAGCACTTAGAAGCAGCTTGCAATTCCCCCCACAGCTCTGGCTGCAGCCACTACTTACAGGGCTCTCTGAGAGTCAGCAAATCTCAGCAACCACAAACGGTGGCAGGAGGTTAAGAACAAATGAGAGCAGACAAAGCAGACTGGCACCCCTTTGCTCCCCATCTCTGTCCCAATTCTTAGCCTGTGATTTTTTCCCCCTCTGCCTTTTTTATCACTTTTTTTTTCCTGCATAGTCAACAGAAACTGGAGACACCATCCTTTGAGGTCCTCTTTGCATTAGGTTCTTCTTGGGCTTTTTCCTATAAGGAGGACTGCTCTGGTAGCAAAAAGTAGCCAGATCACATACAAATGAAACCAGACTATTTGTCCACTAATGAACCTTACACTAAAAAATAACAAACAGAAAGACCAAACACAGTAAGGTTACGCTTGTACATCTTTCAATTCCTAGAAGTATCAAAGGTCATGAGTTTTCACACATGCATAGTAAAATTATAGGAACATTTACTCTCATGCTTGCTTTCCATAGTAAACATTTATACCCAAACCTACCTTTTGGATTTCACTTTAAAATCTAAGCCTACTAGTGCTTTTATTTCTTTCCCAGCGAAGAAAACGTTGATGAAAAAGCCTTCACAACTTCGCCTTGTTCAAGAGATTCCCTTACATTTGTTAATTCTCTAGTAATATCTGAAAGCAAATATATCTGAAACTATCTTCCTTCAAACAAGAAGCTAGCAGTTGAAAAACCTACAAAGACCAGACAAGCTAGCATCCCAGTGCACAGTCAAAAAAAAAGAGCTAATCCTTCAGCACTTTAGTATTCTTATTGTTATTTTTTGTTAAAGCAATAATTTCTATTTATGTGTATTAATGACTGATACTCAGAAATAAAAGAAACTGGGAATAGAAAGTGGGCTTTTAGTGACCGGCAGAGTCAAAAAGGCAGAAGCTAACTTTGTGTTTATGGCTGATCTGTTTACATGGCACTACAGAAAATGTCAAACAGTTAAGCTAAAAGTTATTATTATAACATTTTTCCCCTTCAAGTAATTCTTCCACTGTCATAATCTCTCTTATGCCTACAGTTGCCTCTTTGATTCTTGTTGCTCTGACTGAAAAATTGGATAAGCTATCTATCTAGGAGCATTTCAGTACTGTGCCATAAAAAGTTGCAACAAGAACTCTGCAACTTCAGAAGCCATAAATGCAAGAAACCTTACAACTCTGTCTTAGATGGAACTAAAGGGTTGCAGATAACTGGTTTGTCAATTTATTTGTCATATTTCTGTTTGAGTGTTTCAGGGCAAGACTGATGGGAATAGAGTGCCTGTGTACTCCAGCATTCTCTGACTATTTGGCAAACCCTTTGATGGTGCCGCAGCCAGCTAGAGACCTACAGACATGTAAGGCTATAAGGAACCAAACAAGGGTTCAATGATCCCTTAGTTAAAACTGACCCCAGCAAGTATCTTACAATGCCTTTTTTATGCTTTTTACATCCAGAACAACAGATGTGTAAGTTATTACAAGAAACAGTTTTGCCAGACAACTAACTGTCTCAGAACTAGAGTTCTTGTATAGCAGGCTTTGCTGTTAAACGATACTCATGGCAACTGTCAGCAATTTGCACTCCCTACTTGCCTTGATTTTAGTGAAAAAAATCCTATAGATACTGCCTTTCCACAGATTCAGGGATAGCAGAACACAAGTCTCATAAAGCAGGGAAATAAAACTCTTTTGGCTAGGTATGGTCCTCAAGAAAAGGGAAATGTGGGAAAAAATTATGACAAAGACTAGATGTCCTTCCATATCTGACAAGTAGGTGAACAAGAGTAGGTAGAGATACAATTTGATTCTGTCATTGTAATCACTTGGTTCCTGGTTTGAGATAATAAGCCCCCCGACTGTGCAAGGACAGAATAAAATGTACCTAAAGAGAGTACTTGAGATCTCTTTTCACAGGGAGAGCTACTCAAAGTAAAATAAAATCAGACTCATACTAAATATGAATTTGATCACAGAATCATACAATGATAAGGGTTTGGAATACATCTTAAAGATCATCTAGTCCTGACCCCAGCTGCCATGGACAGGGACACCTCTCATTAGAACAGATTGCTCAAGGACTTACCCAAACTGGCCCTGAACAGCACCAGGGTTGGGGCATACAAAATCTCCCTGGGCAACCTGTACCAGTACCTCACCATCCTCACAGTGATTTTTTTTTTTCTTAATATGTAACATAAATTTCCCCTCTTTCAGTTTGTACCCATTATTCCTTGTCCTATCATTACAAATCCTGATAAAGAGTTCCTCTCCAGCTTTCCAGTAAGCACCCTGCCATGATTTTGCTAAGAGGTCTCTGTGTAACTTTCTCTTTTCCAGGCTGAACAGCCACAACTTTCTCAACCTAGCTTCTTAGGGGAGATGTGCCAGTCCTCTTTTCAACTTCTTTGTCTTCCTCTGGACTTGCCCCAACAGTTCCATGTCCTCCTTCTGTTGGGACACCAGAACTGTACACAGCACTCCAGGTGGGTCCCACAGGAGCAGAGCCGAGGGGCAGAGTCCCCTCCTTCTCCCTGCTGGCCGCGCTCCTTTGGGTGCCCAGAACGCGCTTGGCTCGCTGGGCTGCGCGCGCACGCTGCCGGCTCGCGTTGAGTTTTCCATCAACCATCAGCACCAAGTCTCACCTAGGGCTGCTCTCAGTCACTTCTCTGCCCGGCCTGTAGGTGTTGGGATTGCCACAGCCCAAGTGCAGGACCTTGCACTTTGCTTTGTTGTACTCCATGAGGTTTGTATGCACCCGCATCCCAAGCGTGTCGAGGTCCCTTGGGATGGCCCCGCTTCCCTCGAGTGTGTCAACTGCAACACACAGCTTGGTGTTGCCAGCAAACTTGCTGGGGGTGCACTCAATCCCACCATTGTCAGTCTTCTATTAGAAACCCGTCTTGAGGCCTTTTTTAGAAATCTTTAGAGAATTGGTACTTGTGTGTTACAACTGTTTTTTTTAACAGAAAAGATCATTGCCACAAAAATTTCCATCAGGACTTTTTAAACAGACTCAGACAGAAACAACAACTAAGTGTAAAAAACATATATAGCAAAAGGAAAATTTAAAGAAAATAGAAGGCAAATTAAATTAACATTGAGGCAATTCCAATGGCTCTAAACAGGGATCCCTCTACATTTCTGAGACAAGAACAACATTTGGAAGAGTAATGGCCTATATAACATAACTAAGTATATGCTGTATAATTAAATATTATTTTATATTTTATATAGTATTTATTTATTCGTACTTATTCTACTAATAAAACCATAAATTGTACATCAATACATACCAATGTAATGACAAAGGAGATATATAGAGATAGACAGAGATAGATAGATAGATAGATAGATAGAGATAAATATATATATTTCAAAACTAAGCAATTGGAACATTTAGTTTCCATGTGTTGTTATATTCATTGAACTGTGCCATAAAGTAGTTTTACCCATAGTCAGCAAAAGATAGTAAGTCACGAAATATGTATCAAAACTGTTGGTTTTCCTTGCACTTGGAAAATGAGAAGCTCTCTTTTCCTTCTTGGAAATTATTTGCAATGGATTAATGCCAGAAATGACCTAAGACATGTTTGTAGAACTTGACAAAAGGATTTTGATATGACCTGGTCTGTGACCCATCCCTACTATCTGTGGAGCATTTTTTCAAAGGGAAAAAAGATATAGGAACTGTTGGATGATGGACTTTCACATGGTTCTAAAATCAATATATTTCTCAGCTGTTTTTTCTTGTTTTGTTTTTGGTTTTGTTTCTGATTTTTATTTTTGTATTTATTTAAGATTTTATTTTCCTTTTGGTTACCATAGAGTACATGTCTGAGGCCTTTCGTTTTGTGTGAGGGCCGAAGATTACCATCCATTTCTTTCCAGTACTTTTCTATGGCAATAACTGCTGGCCCTGCAGGATCGTGTTTACTCATTGCAAAATTATCCCAAGTGTTTGACAGAGCTGTCTGGGCTGCATGGCAAGTGCAGTGCAGAGCAAACACAGACATCCACCAGCTGCAGAGCTGCAGTGTGGGTAACAGAAGACTCATGGCTCTGACAAGTGCTTCTTCAGGTTTTGAAGTTTTGTTGGTTTGGTTTTTTTTACTTTAGTACTTTTTGACTTTTTTGTTCCGAGTGGCAGCAAGGCAGCTACCAGTTCTGCCATTATCCCACCACCACTCAGAGCTGGGAGAAAACTCCAGCCTCCAGCTTCGTTCCTCCCTGCACATGTCATCCCAGGCAGCACTGGCTCTGCCTGCTGAGCAGGACCAACACAGAGAGATGAGCTCCACAAGCCTGAAGGTAATTACAGGTCACAGCTGACAGGGAATACTGACCTAATTGGACTGCCAAAATGTGCATGTTCGGATGCTTTTGCAGAAGCTTTTTGGCTCCTTGCTGAAGTTAGCAGAAGAAATGGGCTTTTAAGTAAGTAATGAAAAGCCTGGTGAGAGGTAAAAGCAATCTCCTGAGGGAATTTGTAAGAAATTCTGAAGTGAGACAGGGAAACTTTTCTAGGCAGGTGAATTTTGAAGCAATTTTATGTTAAGCAGATTAAACATAAATCTATATAAAACCCAGTGACATAGGGAAGTACTGGAATTCTCATAGCCTGGTGTAGCAGTGTCATTTAATTTATTTAATCATTACAATAATTCATATAATTTATTGAATGCAGAAATTTTTAGGGTCATATTCAATATCCTATTCCAGTGAGGACAATAGGAATGGAAAGAAGCTGAGCATGCTTTTGCTTTTTCTGCTCTTATATTGGACACAACATCTGCCCCAGCAACACCAGGATGGTCCTTGATGCAGGGTCCTTCAGAAGACTTCACTGTAATGTAACATAATGACACTACTTAACTCAGCCAAGCCAGTTTCTCCTAGGCCTCTCTGTGTAAAGCCACAGCCTCTCTCTCCGCATACACCACACATGTGTCCATGTGTCTCCTTTGGAGTCTTTCAAAGTTACAAACAGCTTGTGAGGGCTTTTTACAGTAGAGTCTTTGCTGACTAAAACACAAAAAATATTTTCAGATATTTATATATTAATTTGTATTTACCTGTAATTATCTGTAACTATGTAAACAAAACTGCATAACTATGTTTCTGTAAAGGTAATTTAATATTGATAATCTAGGCACAAGGCACAATTGTTCTCTGAACACTCAGCAAAAATGCAAGTTATAACATTCAGATGAACTTCCACCCTAAATGTTAGGTAACTGCTCCACACAGCACCTTCCTCTGAATTCAGATAGAGCTCCTCACAGCATATGCATTCAGTTACTTGTAACTGCACTGACTGCATTAGGTTAAGGTTCATGCACAGTGAATTACTACATGCAAAACTACTGTCTATAACATTAGACACAAAATTACACTACCAGCAGTAAAATTTGTGGCAAGGATGATATCACCAGTCTCTTTCCTCCAATTTTATCCATTACAAATAATTTTTATGAAACAAGACAAATTGTGTCAGCAAAGTGGCTAAACAGTGTGTGCTAATGCTCTTTGTCAATGAAAATGAGGGTAACAATTTAAAAAGACATATTTCCAGAAAGACGGTCTTTATTTAGATTGTCCTGAAAACACTCAACCCACAGCTCCTTCTACTTTTATTGTTACAGGAATTTAATCCTCTATTAGAACTAAATTTGGGTTCCAATTAGAAAATACAATCCTTTCCAAAAATAAAGTACTCAAGGCAACACAGACTGAGAGATTGGTGGTAATATGGCTTAATAAATTAAGAACAAACCAGAAATGTAGGAGCCATTGAGTTTACTTCATATTGCAAGTGTGTTGGTCACAGAAAAGTAATTTATCTTTCCATGCTTTTTATTCCAGCCATCTACAATGAGATGATAATACACATCTCAGAAGATTGACAGGCTGGTCAGACAGACATGGCTACCTACAGGTGAACTACAAAACAAAAAAGTAAATAAAAAAAAAAATTTTGTCTCTGTTTTTAATATATCATTGTAGGCTATTGTGATGATTTGAACAAGCGGAAAATGATTATTTGCGTGTTCTTTGAAATTTATTTAAAATATATGAACTTAAAATTTATATTACATTAGTGAAAATACTACATTTCCAAGTTTTTGTTTTCCATATTTTAAAAGTTATGTAAACTTATCTAAATACACCAAATAGTTATGTGGTTTTCTACAAACATATTTGCTGAGAGGCAAAACCATCAAAATTTTCATTAATATAAATATTTCTAAAGTTTTGTAACCTACTCTGAAGAAACTTTCTCAGATGGTTTTCATGCATCCTCAAGGAAAGTAGGACAGTTAAACTGTTTTTCAAAAGATTGGTATTAAAACTTCAGGAAAAAATTACGACACACAACTAGATATTGGGTAAAATACTTTATAGATTATTTCTTAGAGTTCAGAGTATGTCTTTAGACAGTGATCCTTAAAAAAAACCTTCAAGTGGCCCAAAAATCTCATCATGACTCCATGGCCTCACTTGGAGCTTTGTGAAGGACTTCTGCACTCTACTTGCTGCAAAGCAAAGATCCTGTGGAAATGTGGGTAGAAATAATTTGTTTCTCCTTTTGAGATTACCCATTTCTTAGCAGAAAAAGAAAAAGTATTCTGATATAACCCAAAAAATATTGATATGGGTGATTTCACACTTTCTGTTTTCAACATATGCAATGTCCAGACTATATATTTTTTAAAACCAGGCAGAAGGGGGCAAAGATGCTTAACAACAGTGTTGTCTTTTGGATGAAATCAGAGAGCCTAAATACAGAAATGTTATATTAAGTGAAAGCAGGAACCTCACATGTTTCTGGTGAAGCATCCTCTACAATCACATTTCCCTCCTTACTGACCACATAAAAAGCCTTTGGAAGTCAGTGTAATAAATTAGGTACCCAGTGGCGGACTAACTCTTTTCTGTTCACTAAAGAAAAAGAGCCTAGAGAATTGAATACATATTCCTTTTATGAAGTAAACATTTCATTCATATACATTGGGCTACTTGGCTAATGATGGGGGTGACAGGCAAGCTAGTGTGGAAATAACAAACTTTAAAGGAAAGCAGAAGTCTTCATGCTGTGAATCACTGTTTTCCTGTTACCTTTCAGAAGTCAGGAATGAGAAAGAGGTTCTGCAAGAGCTGTTGGCTCTGCTTTACTCAGAATGGAATCACTCTATGCATTTTAAGACATTTTTCTCTTTTCTGGAACTCATAAGTTTAATCCCAGGGGGTTCTAGGGCATAAGAAATAGCAAAATTTCAAAATCTACCACCACTTATGCAGTGTATTTGAACCTACATAAGTCACAATTTTTACCTTTCTTTACTCTTTCGTATTTTTTGAAGCACAATTAAAATATTAGCAAGCCTCCAGTAGATTGTGTGCTTTATTTACACACAGTCATGGGCACCCACACACAGAAAAAAAAAAATGGCAGCCCTTTCAAACTAGGTCTGATCACTCTTCTTTAAGAAGATATAGAAAGAAAAAAAAATCAGTGTGGTTCCTAGTTTGTAATTGAAGATCTTTGTCACTAAAACTTTTCGTGTCTCTGTTGTAACAGCAAAACAACATGTCTGAATATTTAAACAATCAGCTGTCAGTACAAGTTGATTTGATGCTTTTAAAAATCCAATTGACCTTTGTAAAGGCAAAAGCAAAAGAGCAATACTTGACATTTTGCTGAAAATAATGAAAATATAATTTAGCAATTTTCATCCAACTGTGGTTAGCTCCAGCTTCACAGTTGCTCAACTCCTTCAAGACCCAAAAGATTTGCAGTTCTCATATACATCAGAAAACCTCCTGAGAGAGCTGCTTCTAAGTAGTTATATTCAGATCTCACATCTAACTGTTGACATGTTCCCTTTTGGAGAATAAAATCCATCACCAAAATTCGATACAAAAAGGAAACACTGGCAACATTACATTCACATACTTTCAAACAAATTGACTTACAAATGATTTCCAACAGTTAACAGTGCAGTTAACACATTCCTTAAATTCATGGATGTTTTGTTAACAGATGGAAACACTGAAAATCTTGAAGAACTTAGTGGTATGAGGTCACACCACACTCAGTGTTTCTGAGCAGGTTAGATGTTTAAGAGCTTCTCCCACAGCTGTCAGTGCTATTAGATGCAGGCAAAGTGAATGTAACTATGAAAGATGCTCAGTGCTTTGTCTGTGCCCTCACATCACTTTGCCTTCTGAACAGAACCGAGATGCTGTAATTCAAAAAGTTGTTTTTACTTAGACTAAATTCTGAAAACAGACTGAAGTCACTAAAAAACGAGGGTATACTATTTTGCATGCAAGATGACATCAGTGTGATTATATAGCTGCTGGATCAAGAGGAATATGGACACAGACAATACATGACAGATAACATGTGAAATACTTCCAGGCTTCTGAAATAAGATTTTCAAATCCCTGCTCACCACCCATGCTTTTTTCTCGTACTGCTACAATATACAGAATTCATCTCTTGAGCCAATGGGCTTAGAAATGTCCACAGGACCCTAAATAATGCACCACCAATAGCCTTTACAATAGCATTTAAATTGCTCTTGTTTACAAAGTGAGCACCACATTTGCTTCTTTGAGACCTGTATTATGCTGCTGATTTGCATTTTTTCTGAGGTAAGATGATAAGATCTAAGATGATACACTCATCCCAGTTTCCTCTAAGTACTTCTTGTATGTATATATACATATACAGCTTATCAATTTATAGCAGAAATTCTTTCACTACTCATAT
>WEIU01013202.1:0-12744 GCA_013389925.1 Aegithalos caudatus | reverse complement strand
TCTTCTCCCAGACAACAACTGACAGAATGAGCGGATACAGTCTTAAGCTGTACCAGGGGAAGTTTAGGTTAGACAGTAGAAAAAAAATTCTTCACTGAAAGAGTGACTGCACGCTGGAATCGTCTGCCCAAGGAGGTGGTGGAGTCACCAACCCTGTGTGGAAAATAAATTTCCAGAGCTGATTAATGGTTAACATAAAGTTCTGATATTATGTAAGAATTTGTCTGTTTCATAGTTGCCTGTTAAAAACTTCATGAATGTTTCGTAATTATGTAAGTTAATTATTTCCTAGTTAAATTGTTCCTAGTCATGTAAACCCCCTTACCATCTGGTATTGCCTCTGCTCCCCTCTCATCCATACTTGCGGACCACCTGAGACAAGGAAGAGGATTATGTCATCTAATAAGCAAATATGAACTCCCATAAGGCCTAGCAAAGGCAGAGTTGCCCAACCAAGACCCCCTAAAACAATGAGCCACTGCACTAATAAAGACTAAAAAACAACACTTTCGATCAGAGAAAGTATGGGACAGCATCAAACCCCGAGATGGAACCTTCCACCTTTGTCACCCTAACCACAATAGCACACGGGTGACATCGGGACCGTGGACTTAACTGCAGTAAGTGTCTTCCTGGTGACTCTCGTGAGGCGAGAAAACCCAGATCCACCAGATGATGGAACTGATCTCCTCCTCCTCTCTGTTGTCTCGGGAGCAGCAGTCGTGTGCGTGCACCCCACGGGCCCCTTCCCCCAGGCTGTTTCACTTAACAAAGCTGAAATCACTAAAAGCTAGTCTCCTAGCTCTTCATAACACCTGGACATGTTTAAAAAGAGACTGGAAGTGGCACTCAGTGCCATAGTTTATTTGATGTGGTGGTATTAGGTCATAGGTTGGACTAGATGATCTTACTGGTCTTCCCCAACCTAATTCATTCTGTGATTCGGTGAAAAGTTGGTGGTCGGGAGAGAATGGAAGTTTCTGAGTATCCATCCAATAGGAATGGGGACAGGGACCACCCCAGCCAGGAAAGCATATTAAAAAAAGCCATTTTCTCAGAGGGTGTGTGCGTTGGTTTCTGGCGGAAGGGAGGCACACACCCAGCTCAGCTCAATGGTTACTAATGGTTTTCTTTTGCTTCGACGATTTGTCCCCATTGAATTGTATCGAAAAATTAGTGCACTCCTAACACCATGGAGGTAGAATAAGGTGATCTTTAAGGCCCCTTCCATGTTCTATGGTTCTGTGAGTTGGCACGAATGCAGCACTTTCACGGTCCTTCTCCCACTGGGAGCAGCTCTGGTCCCGGAGTTCAGCCATGACTGGACGGAATCCATGGAGCCGAGCAGCTCTCTGCGTGTCTGGGGCAATGCAGCGCCGCGTTGGACAGCGAGCGAGCGGCCCCGCGTCTCCCGGCACAGGGACACGCCCGGGGAAGCGAAAGGAAAAAGGGAAAGGGGACGATCAAGCCCTGATAGGCGGCGTCCCGTCGGTGCCGGGGCGGGGTCGGGGCAGGGGCAGCCGGTGACGGGAGCGGAGCGGGAGGAGCAGCCGGGCCCCGGTTGCCGTCCTTGCCCCGGTCGCCGCGGCGGGTGAGCGGGGCACGGCCGGAGGGTGCCGGTGCTCCGTTCTGCTCGCTCCTAAGCAGGCGGTCATGGAGGAGGTCCGGCGCCGCCTGAGGCAGTTCGATGTCGGCGACAAGTTCTCCCGCTTGCCGCTGCCCAGAGCCGCCGTGCTGCTGCCGCTCACGGTGCGGGGGGGACGGCTGCACCTGCTGCTCACCGTGCGGTCCATGCAGGTACCGGGGGCTCCGAGGGGCGCGATCCTTCCCGGGAAACCATGCTGTGCGCCCTCCCGGCATCTGCGCGCCCCCGGTCCTGCCCCTTGTTCTCAAGGGCACGGCCAGGTGTTCTTACCCTCCTGTGATTGCGGTGTTTGCCTGCCAGGAACGTGCCGCCTCCCCGGAAACCCGTGACAGGAAATTGTAGTTCCCAGAGCCAGCAACGATTGTTTACTTGAATAAGGAAACTGACAGTGCAGTGCAGCTTTATTGAATGAGATTTTTCAGTCTGCAGTTAATATTACTCTTTTCTCCCTTTAATACCTAAGGCTCCCAGAGCTCTTTCGCCAGCATTTTGTTTACTTTTACAACTCCTGTTTTCCATCCCTGCCTCACATCAACTGCCTGTACTCAGGAATTACACTTTTCTGTTGCTGGGTCTTGCTTAAAAAACAAATAATCACAGTTGCATAGCTGATACTTGATTGTAAATGTCTTTTTTACTGATTCTTAATGAACAAGCCTACTATTGGAATGTACTTAAAGTATCTTAGAAATAAATCACTTTTTGACACAGTCAAGAGGGGACACGGTCTTTGAAGCAACAACTAAATAACTCTTAATTTATAACAAGTCAGCTGAGTGGGGTGCGTGTCTCCCTCCCAAGAGGTGAAAACACACACATGCACTTTGACAGAACGGCAATCTTTTATACCTTTCACGGCTGGGGATGGTCCCTGTCCTCCTTCCCATGGAATGGGTACTCAGGAACTTACGCTCTCTCCTGTCAGCCAGCTCTTCTGTCCCTTCCCTTCTCACCCTTCTTCCTGTTTTAGTCATTTCTTCAACCCTGCCCCTCTCCCAGTTCTCAGCAACACCTAACAGATTAAACAAAACACATCCCAACTATAGATAACAACAATTAGGAAATAGAACCAACCATTTTCATTCTTTTGCTCAAATAACCTTTTTGGGCTGAAGCAAAATGTTATTTCCTCTCTCACAGGTACTTTATTTAATTGTGCCTTTCAGAAGTTTTTGCTCTTGAAGTATTTTAATCTTCCTCTACAAGATGTCTGTCTGAATTCATCTGTCAGTCATTTACAAAAACAAGATAGTGCAAAATGTAAACTTTGACATACTAAAGCACAAGTTCCAGTATGAATTACTGAACGCTGTACAGGTGCAGTGTATTTCTGATAGCGAGGGTTTATGGATTAGGAGGGGATAGGCTCAGCATTTTCTTAGGTACTTACTCTTGCTAAGGCACGTTTCTTTTGGTCTGCAGAAACTTTAACCACCATTTCCAGCTTCTTTGACAAGACAGATAAACATAAAGGGATGCTGCAATACCAGCACGCGTCTGTGTGGATGCAGTAAGAAACGTAAACCTTGTTACATTTAACAGTAGTACTCCTTTACACTCTAGCTGAGAAGATCACCGGGGGAAGTGTGTTTTCCAGGAGGTAAAAGTGAAGCCACCGATAAAGATGATATTGACACTGCTCTCCGAGAAGCTAAAGAAGAAGTGGGTCTTCAGCCAGAGAAGGTGGAAGTCATCTGTAGGCTGATGCCTGGAATTGATAAAGTAAGTCAACGTATCATTACAAAGTAAGTTTGGGTGGTTTTCTTTTGTGAGGTTGGCAGTGACCTTTTCAAACCTGTAACTGCCAAGAGGCGCTGCTTCTTCAAGTGCACAGCCCATGTGTCCAGCAGAGCCCAGGGAAAGGGTTCTTGCTCTGTGTTTGGTATTTGTGAGACCAGCTTTGGGATACAGTTAGTGATGCTCTGGAGTACCAGACAGTGCTGTGCTGGTGAGAGTTCAGCAGCAAGCCACGAGCACAGTCATGGGGCTACAGTGAGTGGATGATGAGCAGAGAGCCTGAGAGAGGTGGGCTTGCTCAGCTTGAAAGTCATAGAGAGGAAAATACCAGAACTCTTCTTGAGGCATGGACACAGCAGCAACATGGACATTTTGATGAGATACAAGGAAAAAAAATCCTCTTCTGACCATGAGGTCAGCCCAAAACTGGAGCAGACGTTCCTGACAGGCTGTATAACCTCTGTCCCTGGAGCTGTGCAGAGCTCCCTCCCCCAGGCAGGGTCCCAGCAGGCTGCTGTAGCCTCACATGTGCCTTGTTCAGCGCCAGGGCTGTGCAGGCAGAGAGGGACCACCAGAGGGGATGTGCTCCGGGATTGTTAAGGGACACCCAGAGGTGTCTTTGAGTGTAGGTCATCATTTGTAAATTAACAGGTTCTCAATTTCAATAGCAGTGTTCAGTATTACGCAGGTTCAGTTTTCCCACAGAATAGAGGAATTGCTGTTTCTGATGACTATTTTTGTTTACCAGGTAACAGTTTACTACTATGCCTCCTGTTTTTCTATCTGTCAGCGATATCCTCTCCCCATTAAAAAAGAAAAGAACTGCTTTTGAAACTGTATTGCAAAAAGCTTTATTTAACTTCTTAAATTGTAATTTCTGCACAGTTAACCTTAAAGCCACAAAGTTCAGAGGCAGTGTGTAAAAAGGATCAAATTTTCCCTGTTTTCCAGCCAATTACCTCAGTCAGTAGGAGAGACGATGTGGGTTTTGGACCAGGAATATTGTACATGTCAGATGATCCTTTGTCTCCTCAATATACACATCCCAGGTGCCTCCAGCTTGGATGGAGTCTTTCCAGACTTGAATGAAATACCACAAACATTGTTTTGCTCTTGCTCCTTTCTAGAGAACGGTTGATCTTTGTTGCGTGAATAAATAGAAATAGCAATGTATCCTAAAGAATTCTGATGTTCCATTGATGCAAACTATGTTCTCAGTAAATTTTGCCTTCCTATGGAAGAAGGGATTACTTTTAGAATTAAAATGTCCATAAATAAGGTGTTTGAAAAAGTGCTATATTTTATGACTAAATATATTGTAATATTATTTCTGTAACTAGAGAAAAATACTTCCATATTCTGGAAAGTTCCTATATCCTAGGAAAATGATATAGAAATATGGAAAATCTGGATTAAAATCAGAATTTTAAAAAGTAAATAAGGAAGACCCATGAGAGAACATGAATGCTTTTTTACTTCTGTAGCAAACTGGCACACTTTTTAAACTGCTATGTGATTATACAGGATGAACAGAGTATTTGTAAAATCATTTTTGACAAATACAAAAATATGATTTCAAATTCTTCAAGTCAAATTAAATAGCTTGCCATTAGGGGGACTAAATTGCATTGCAGTTAAAAATAGTTCACAGGCTTCTTGTACTCATTTTTTAACAATGGATTTATTTTTTTTTTAATGATGAACATTTTTACCTGTTACAAACATAAGTGTCTGAGGGTTTTGTTGATTTTTTAAAATTTACTTACTTATTGGGGTTTTTTTTCTCTCTTTCTAGATGAATAACTTGGTGACACCAGTTGTAGGATTTATAGAGGATACATTCCAGGCCACTCCTAATCCAGATGAAGTGAGCGAGGTTTTTGTTGTGCCTTTGGAGTACTTTATCAAGCCCTTAAATTACAAGACCTTCCTTTATAAAACCTCCTCAGGTTATTTAACTCGGATACACTGCTTTACATATGATGACCAAGAACATAAAAGGTCATTCAAGATATGGGGACTGACTGCACACTTCGCTGTATTTCTTGCTCTTGTAATTTTTGGAGAGAGACCTACCTTTGAAGTGGATTATGATCTTGACAACTTAATTTCATCCTCTGAGAATAACTTCATTAATTTGTATGCATCTGTATATGAAAGAAAGAAGAGTAATCTGTGACAACTTGGTCTGGCAATTAATTTATTCTGAAAGAGGAAAAAGGAGGTTTGTTTATTTCCTTTGTACCTATTTTTTGAAAGCTAAACTTGATTTTCTTCTGGATTGGGAACTTCAAGTTGACAATCCCTAACTAGATTAATACAATTTTTAATCTCTTTTAAGTGCTGCAAGACGCACACAATATTTTTTGTGAAACAGACTATTAAAAGGTCTGTTTCAGTTCTTCTCAGTTTCAGTGCCTTTATTCTGTATGATCAGAGATCCTTTCTGTAGATTGCCTGGTCTATAATGAGATAATAGTACTTGATGTAATTTGTGTCTATTTGAGTTAACCTATGAAAATTTGGGGATCTGTCTGTCTCTTATATGTGCCATACGTGGACAATGCGATCCATAGTCTTGTGTGGTATCTTAAAGCACTTACAGAATGCACAATAAAAATACAAAATGTTTCAGGTGCTTTCACATTCTTGTATTGCTTTACTTGGGTTTGTGGAGGGAAGAGGGTGGGTTACTATGTGCAGTGAATCTTGGTCTATTTAACGTTTCTCACAAGGCAGTTCTGTAGGCTATGGAAAACTTAGGATACAGGCAACAGGACTGAAGTTTGTCCCTCACCACCTCGTTATCAAACCTCACTCAGCTGCTGGCAGGAGTCTTCTCCAGGAAAGAACAGTGGAGGTGAGGATTCACAAGGACAGAAATGCTTATGTGTAGTTGACCAGGCACCCTGGCAGTGTCAGACCTATGGTGTGCCTTGTGCTGGAAATCCTTGTTCCTCATTGCTGCTGAACTAGCAGCTCATTCATTGCAGATGGTGACCTTTTTAAAAGCTTGAGTGATTTAGCCTGGATTCGAGATCTGCTGCACTGCTCCAGGTGTCACCAGGCCTGAACAGCAGATCTGAATCCCAAGATGAACTGAAAGCATTCAGGGTCTCTTGGAATCTTGTGTCTGAGTACAAGGCTCCAGCAAGATGAAGAAAACCCTCAGCTGTTCCTGTGGGTGTTTGCACTTGTGCTGTCCCTGCTCCAGTCAGTACAGATGCAAGTGTGATAAATAAAAGCTGATGGCAGTTCCTGTGCACATGCAGTAACTGCCATCCAACCTTTCATATTCCTGTATTAGCTCTTTTGGGCTAATGTTATGTTGTTAATATCCTGCATTCATTATGTTTGCTATCAGTTGACTTTTTAAGTTAAAAAAAAGACACTTTTTTTTTGTCTAGGATGAAATCCTTGGAGAAGCCACATGTATGAAGAACAGGTTTTCTTTCAGTATTAAGCACTTGTGAAATTACTAAAACATTTTTTAAAATTTGACTTTAAACTGTTTATCATTGGGTGCACCCTCAATGCTTTCTCTCACTGCTAATGCATGCAGGAAAAGTAATTAAAAGAAGAACGTTTTTAACTAAAATAGAGGAAAACAATTAGACTTTTGATTGGTAAACAAAACAGGTACCAAGACACATCATTAACTTGCAGTCCTCCTCCACTTCCAGCTTTTTCATTTCTCATCCTGATCTGCACAGAAATTGTACATATATTGTACAGATTCAAACCACTGTTTGGTTTTAGTTCTCTACTTTAAACATTACTTTGTGGAACTGCAGATCAGCTGTTGCTCCTTTTAGCAAATGTAAATAGCATTCATTTTTGAATCGAATCAATCATTTGGATGAGTTGAAAAACAAAAGTTACCAGAGATCCCACCACAGAGTGATTTGCAGTAAAACCACTGGGGCTTCATGCTTCTCACTTCATGCATCCTACACAATTTTGTTGACATGAGTTTGGATATTTAGGAAATACTTCTTAACTCAAAATACTCATTCTTTATTTAGATATTCATCTGGATTTGAGTGCCCCAAAATCTCCTTTGAGCACAAAAATAATTTAAGCGGTTGTTAATAAAAGTGCAATTCCACAAGTCACACATTTACTAATGGGAAAGTCTTTCCTTGGGCAATCTTCAGATAAAAATTCTTCCACAGTTTTGAGGCAGGAACTAGAACATGTATGCTTCAACCTGAGCACCCCTCCTAACCAAAGTAAACTTTAAAGGCTTCTCTCTTACTAGTCCCCTGTTACACCCTGAATACTACTAAAATGTATTTCTATGCACTTTTATTTTGAATGTAGTGACTTTAAAGGACTCCTGTACTTTGTATTATTGTTTGCAAAGGCATTTATAGGTATAGTATGTTGATACAGCTTTAAATCTGAAGAAGTGTTTTATACGTGTCTGTATTTACACCTTGCACTTTTTTCATGCAAACAAATCCCAAGGGCCATTGATAAATTGAAAAAATGTAAGAAAAATAAATTACAGATTCTATTCTCCAGCACTGAGATAAAATCTGCTTTTGTGACATTTAAGCGCATGCAAAGGCTTATATCAAAACAAGAAAGTTACAGGTAGGATACAAAACTAACTAAAGATAAGTGGTGTAAAGCTGAAGGTGAGGTTTTAGTCATGCTTTCAGTTAATGTGCAGGGATTCGGCATTTAGCATTTCTGTATTTTTCAGTGCTCAAATAATCAGACCTTTGCTGTCACAGATGCTGAACAGACAGACAGGGCTGTACAGTAAAGTGTAAAGTAAAAGTAAAGTAAAGTTAAAGTAAAGTAAAGTGAAGTAAAGTTAAAGTAAAGGTGACCACTGCTTAAATCTCTTTGCTCTTAGAACTGTCTTCCAAATATATTCCTGTCATTTAAATGTATCACGTAATTTTACATAATTAGAATTTGCTGTGATATTTATCCTAGTTTTGACTTTCTGCTCTTGAAGGTTGCTCATTAAGAAATACTGATTGCAGAAAGTGTCTGGCATCAGAAGAGTTCTTCAGCTGCATCCACAGAGGCAGAAGTGCAGCTGTGCATGTTCTGTTGCCCATTTTGCACTTGGCAGTGGCACAGCCTGGTTTCTGTAAATATTAAATATTTTATTTGCTTATTAAACATTAAGGCTTATTAAGCAGGACAGGCAGATGGTTCACAATTTTCTGATGGGCAGTCATATGGTTGCTGGAGATGCATTGTGGAGCTCAGGATATAAAGACATTTCAGTGACATTTGGGCACTGTAAGTCAGATCTGCAGCTGGTGGAAATGAGTTCCAGAGATACAGACACTGCTGTGTGGAGGGCAATTATAGAAAAGCAGACAAGGTGAATTCTAGATTTATTCTGAGCAAAAGTGTGCTTTGTTCAAAAACCTGAAGAAGATTTCCTTGCTTGCAGTGAGATAAATAGGACCACAGGTCTGCCAGAGCCTTGGGTGCTGGGTCCGGTTCTGGGCCCCTCAGTTTGGGAAGAACATTTGAGCCTGTCCAGGAAAGGAAGCAGAACTGGGGAAGGTCTGGAGTCCCAGGAGGGGCTGAGGGAGCTGGGAAAGGGGTGCTGCCTGGAGAAAAGGAGGCTCAGGGGGGACCTTGTGGCTCTGCACAAGTCCTGACAGGAGGGGACAGCCAGGTAGGTCAGGCTCTGCTCCCAGGGAACAGCAGCAGGATGGGAGGACATACTAAAGCTGCAGCAGGGGAGGTTTAGGTTGGACATCGGGAGGAATTTCTTCACAAAAGGGCAATTAGACCTTAGACTAGAATAGACTGACCAGGAAGGTGGTGGAATCCCCACCCCTGGAGGTGTCCAGGGAATGACTGGACGTGGCACTCAGTGCTCTCCTCTGGGTAGCAAGGTGGAGATCAAGCACAGGTTGGACTTTGTGGTCTCAAAGGTCTTTTCCAACCTGATTGATTCTGTGATGCTGTGAATTGGCAATCCAGGTGTTCTCCCAGCACCTGTCAGGATGAATTCCAGTAGTCCTGCCCAAGGTGAGCATCTTTTAGCCATCAGGAAGTCCTGGACTGCCTTGCAAAGGCAGGAGCAGAGGAACACCCAATTCTTTCCCACCAACCTGGCCAGCAAAGCTAAAACTTTTCAGACTTTCTCATAACATTTCTGAAATTCTTCAGAATAATCATTGTTCTTTTATTCCCACTTTGTATAATTAAGCTTTCTTTGGACTGAGTTTCTTCAATTTGTCAACTTCTGTTGAACTTCAAGAGTACATACATGGGAAATCAGACTGAATCCTTAGGCTTCAAAGTTTCACAGCAGTACAATGCACCTCCAAAACACCCATAACAAATGTCTGTTCTCCTAAATTGAGGGTTGTATCAACTCAATACTTAGTTTATCCATCATATTTTGCTTGGATCTGATAGCCCAGAAATGTGATAGTGAAATGTTATGTTTTTAGAGTACAGTATTTCAGCTTTATATGGGGTTTTGGAGATGATTGTTGCTGGGATTTTGAGGAAGGAATTTGCTCTCTCTCATGTATTCTCTATCTATGTGTTTTTAAAGCAGGAAAAATACTATAGGTAGAATTATTTCCTTTTCCTAATTTTTAAAAAAATACTTATTAAAGCTGTGTCAGGTAAGGTCACAGAATGTTTAAAACTTTACTGGTTGAATCACTAGGGACTTGAGTGAAGAAAAACTAAGACAAAAAGTTAGGCTTTAATTTTAGGCATGAACTTAGAACATTAGAAAAACACAAAAGCCAAGATGGACAAAAGTAAGTGACTTAACTGCTTTCCTGAATGGGATTCTATATTATATTCTTTATAATTTTTGAGCAAAGAATGCAAACTCTTCTGCACACAGTAACACAAACCAGACAAGGGCCATTTTAGTCTCTCCTTGAAATTCAAACGTGGTTTCACTAAACCTTTGCTTATGCTAAACAAGACTTTGTTATAGATCTGATGCTTCTTTCAGGATCACAAATCAGTCTGGGCACTACCAGGCTGTGACAAGGAAGAAAGTAACAATGACAGTGCTCACAGTTAAAGTCTGTGAAGTTTTCTGTTCAGACTGCGTGCCTTTTTGCCATGTTATTTTTCATCTATCTTCCTTCTGATTTATGCTTTACTTACCTGAGCTCCATTTATTGCCATTGCCAAGTGCCTCACGGTATTTTCTGAGAGAGCTGAAGATGGAACATGAAAATAGATGCTGTCAAACATGAAAAAGGCCATTGCTGTTTGATGATTGCAGGTAGATGTTGTCTGTACTTTCTGTGCTTCTGTTGTATTTAGGGTCTCCTGATTCAGAAAAACTGTGCAGAGTTAAAACAACTGGTATTTGTGTGTGAGCAGGTACAACCCCTCTCCTTAAACTTAATGCCCACACTGGGGCTTTGAGAAACTCTTCTGCTTCCTTACTTTTTTTTTTTTTTTTAATTATTCCATGAGCAGCCTCTGTTCCCCATGATGCAGAACAAGGGGCCGCTTCCCACTCCAAAGTACGAAAGTTCACCAGGCAAATTGGCAGACCAAAGGCCTTTTTCCTTGTTTGGAGGAAGAAGCTGATTTTGCAGCTTTATAAAAGACAGCTCTAGAGCTGTCTCTGCAACACCAGCTTTTGGATGAAGGCAGAGATGTGAGTGCTCTAGCTGGGTTGGGAAGGGGGTACATGAAGATCAGGACTCTTCATGGCTGGACACACAAAGGAAGCTGGAAGCCTTCTCATCATGATGCAGATAAAAGACCTCATTTTACATTGTAAAGAAAATAAGCCAAAAAAACTCCCAAACTCAGCACAGGTCTGTAGGATCTGAGTGGGCTTCTCCAAGCAAAACTCTCCTATTTCTCCCTCCCCAGACACCCCATGTCCAGCTGTTACTTTGGCACAGGACAGAAGGGCAGCAAAAAGGGAGCTTGGCATGAGGATGACTTTTGGGTGGCAAGCTGGGGAGGCAATGCAAGTGGTAGGGGCAGAAGATTCCAGGGAATCCTCAGCATCTGCTGGCTGCTGGACAGGATTCTCCTGGGCAGAATCCTGTAGCGTTTCCAGGGTTTTGGTTGGCTCCTCCACACTTTCAGTTTTAGAGTATCTCCTTGGAAACACTCCCTCCTTCTTTGATGACTGGGGTTTGAATTTAGGTGGGGAAGGGATGGACCTGGAAAATAACCTACCTATGATCATGGACCTGTCGTGGGAGAGAGAGATGCCTGCAAGAGCAGCTCCTCACTGGGTGTGGCCCCTGGCTGGGTGCTGGTGAGGTGAGCTCTGTAACAGCCACTCCAATCCAGGCTGGAGCAGGCCTCTGCTTGGAGCAGCACAGGGATGATGCACACACCTTATGGCTGTCTGTCACGTGGCTGTCTGTCAGGAATGACCAGTGGTACTGGACAGGAATTGGGCTGCAGTTGCTTCATATACAGCTCTTGTTCTTTATCATTTATGATGCAGCCAAAGTCCACAGCCTTGTTCTGGAGATGGAGATTCGGGAAGTAGACTTCTCCCCGAAGAGTGATCTGCTCCTCATGAGGATGCCCCATGAAGTGCATCCCCACTGTCCCTGCAGCCTCCAGGGGATCTCCTCTATTTTGATTTTTTTCCCTCTCAGCTGTTCTGAATGCAGGTAGTATTTCATTCTGATCACTTGTGTAAGCAAAGAGCAAAGCAACCACCGTCAGCAGAAGGCAGAACAGACAGGATCAGAAACTACTGACTCTAGTGAGGAGACCCAGCCCTCAGAAGATCCTGTGGGATAAAATGACCTAATATTCTGCATCCAGCCCTCTGCAATGAGGCTCAAGGGTCATTTGCATCTTGTTTACTTTCATCAGGCATCAGCGCCCCTTATTGACAGAGCTGAGCAAAAGTTACGGCCNAAGTTACGGCCATGAGGACACCAAGGACCAAGTACTCCTGACATAATTTAGAGACAGAGCTGACAAGTGAGCAAAGCTGGCAATTTTGTGACCAAGGCTCTCAAAGCACCACCCACCTGCACTTTTGGTAAATGCTGTGCGCAAGGATGCTGCAATTTACTACAAGTCCTATGGTATAGTTTCTGCTATGGCCCAACTTTTTTTGTCCACTTAACTGCCATTATTTGATTTTGGCAGAATCAATCTCATTAAAAGCTGCCTCCCACCCCAAGGACGACAGGAAAATTACTGCTAATTGAATTGCTTCATCAGTCCACTAACACCTATTGCAGGAAGAAACCCAAATCTTAACATATATAACTTTTTTGTGACCGTGTAACAGCTGAAGTCAAACAGCATTAACTATTCTAATAAATCCAGTCTGTTAGGTTAAAGCAGCTCCATCTCTGTGCTGAAAAATTCTGTACAGTCAGCAGATCACCAGCTCCATCTTTCCC
>WEIU01013199.1:183387-242898 GCA_013389925.1 Aegithalos caudatus | reverse complement strand
ATACTTACCTCATCGATTGCCGCTGACATGACAGATAAATTTGTCCGTGGCAAAAGTGCATAATTTCATCATACTTTCATTTGCTCATTCAAAGGATTCAGTTATGCTACAGTAAGATCAGAGCTGAATTCTAATGACTTCTTTATAAAAAGGGGATGTTTTGATTAAGTCTGTCACATACCCTTTTTCCAGTATATTTAGTCTAATAAAAAAAAAAAAAAGGTTATTGGTCTAAGTAAAATAAATTATTTAGAATAAGCTTTGCTTGAACCCTGTGGACATTGGATGAGTTTCCCATGTCTGAATGTAAGGTTTAGGTACATCACTAGAAGCTGAAGCATCTTTGCTACCAACACTTCTATACTTGTTGACCTGTTTTTTGTTATTATTTTGCAGCTGGAATGAGATAGAACATTATCTGTGAAGTATAGTGAATTAGCTCATGCTGACTGAAAGGGACATAAATCTAATTTTTATTCAGATAATATGCTGACTGAGCAAAATTTGCAGCTACAAGAGCTACAAGAAAACATTATTTGTGAAAAGTCATATATAAAGTATTATTGGGTTTCAGTCAGATTCGGTTAGTTAAGTTTAAGTTTCCCATTTCCATCCGACCTCTGAGCTTCTTATCTGCCAGACGTTATTGAAGCACCAGTTTACCACATTCCTCAGTCCCATCACTTTTCATTACGTATTCTCACCTATTTTCCTTGATTGAAATGAAGGCAAGTTTTAACTAGTATTAAAATACAATTTCTTTCCAAAACAAACCATACAATTGAAAGCATAACACTTAATTTACTAGGAAAGCTACCTAGTAAGCAGATTGTCAAATAAATGACAGTATGGGAAGTGATATTTTCTAGCTCAGACTTCCAAACAAAATATTCTAGACAAAGAAAAGGCAGAAGAGAAGAACAGCAAAATGGACTTTTCAGACAATAGATTTAAAGTGTTATTCCAAGCTAATTTTCATTCCATAAATTTCTTATCTGGAAATGCACAAAGGATTGTGCATCTTCCTAATTTTAAATATAAGTAAGTCTTTTGGTGCTCTTAGCATTGGGTTTAAGCAGAAGACTTAGTAGAGCTGTTTAGTATAGTTCAATGTTCTTCAAAGTATATATTTAAGAAACTGAAGGATATTTTAGGATCTATAAGCCTTTTATGGATAAGTATGTACTACCTAATACAGCTTTACTGAATTTTAATATGTGTAACTGAGTAACACCTAGTCTTTAAAAATTCATAAAAACGGCAAGAAACTTGAATAGTAATGGTAATTTGACATTAGTTCTGTCCCTGTATCCTTATCAAGTACTTTATTCCCTGCTTCTCTGTACTGTTCTCCCAAGTAGGGGAAACTTATGCTCTCTGAGCAGCAGTAGTATTAGTTTCTGATTTGACAGACACACTCTCTGGTGTTTATCACAAACATATCTCATTCAGGATTGAATAATTAATTCCAGCCAGGGAAATTACAGGTTGATCTCTGATCTCTATTTCATATTAGTGAAGCGTAACACTTTCATATAAAGAGTCAGAACTCTTCAGACTTTTTTCTACCATTATAGAGATTATAACCTCCCCTCAAAAAGGCAATTACTGTAAAGAAATACAGAAATTCACCAGAACATGCACATGGTTTGAGAAAATACTTATAGAATGGAAAAAAAAAATGAACAGATTCTTTTGCATCTGTGTTTATATCAAAGTACTGTAAATAAATGCAGGATACATTAATTCAAATATGCCAGTTTGGCAGCCTGCAACATGTAGAGCACTAGTTTTAAATCAAGTTTAGCTGAGTCATGGAGTCAGTCTGCAGAAAATTGTCACAACAGGAGGCAATTAAAGAGATTTATAGATCTGATTTCCAATCAGGTCAAATGATAAGATAAAGAAGGGTCAACTTTACTAAACAATTTTCTAAACACTAAACAGCAAAATGCTGAGTTAACCTCTCTGGCAACATTGACAATCTTGGACATAAAGATCAGAAACTGCCATTTCGAAAGGGAATAAAGAGCCTCTCTGATGTCAGTGCAAAGAATTCATGTTCCTCCAGACTAAGAGTGTCATGACTGTTTTAAGAAACAATTGCATCAAGTTTGCCTCTGTGGAAAGACAACAGACATTAGTTCTACCTCTGAGTTTTGTGGCTACTCTCATTTACCATGTGCATAGAAAGGGCTGACAAGAGCTGACTCTTTATCTGTGAGATGGTTGTGCTCTACTGCAGTGACCTGGTGGGTGTGGCAGGTTTGGGCCAGTTTCTCCTATTCATTTTGCAATCTGTGCAGATATGCATGGGTTAGCTGCTGCAGGTTTAAATCTATCTTGGATATGCCTTCATTAAGTGGTGGTCACAGTGACTGGAATTCATCCTTGACCAGGTATTGACACCTGCATCTGAGCTAATCAATTGGCACTCCCTTGGTTATTAGTCTCCATTAAAGTCAGCGGAGAAAAATGGGCAGCTTTAGAGCAAAATTTATCTTATGCTAAAGTAGGCATTGGAGATAGGTGAGATGAATCACATGCTGTGAGTGCCTCTTTGAGTCTGTCAATTAAAGCAGCCTAGGTGTGAGCATCGACCCTGAAGACTTCTTGAAGGAGGTGAAATGAATCTTCTCTCCCAGGCTGCAAAATGAATGTCCTTAGAATGGAAGAGTGCCCCCTGGATTTTTAAGTGGATTAGTCTCGTTTTTCAAGACCAGTGCAGGACTCTGCTGTGTTTGTATTAAGGAAGTTAGTTTTCCTATGTGGACAAAGCACAAAGTTGTCTGTCAGAATATCTAACCCACAGTGCATCAACTGCACTGACACTAGGAATCAGGAAGGCACCACTAAAGATTAATGTTTCATCTAGGTACAGAGCAGCTGAAGTGACACTGAGTCCCTTAGACTCCTCCAGTCTCATCAGCAGGCACATAGGTGTAAAGAGTTTTGTATGGTCAGATGTAGGCTATACAGAAAGAAAAAAGAATAATTGTGCCAAAGAGAGAAATCTTTGTTTTTAACATCCTAACACACTGTTTTATACCTTTTCCTGAAGCATCTGCTACATTCTGCTGTTGGACAATCATCCCAGACAAGTCTAGGATAAGGGATCCTTTTAGTCAGATCTTCAGCAGAACAGGACATTGCATATTGTCTGAGGAATGGTTTCCTAAAAACAATTATGCTCTTTCTGAGCTCAGCTATCTTCACTTCTCACTAGCTAAGCATGCACGAGTATCAAAAGCGTCCACACACTCACCAGCTTTGCCATGCCAGTGTAGGCTGAATGTCATGAAAAATATTACCCCTTCTTCACTGCTTCTCCTGGCTGCTGAGGCATTCTTCTATAGGCATTTATCCTCTGTTTGCTGCTATGTATTCACAGACAAACAGATGAAAGCACTGTTCTAATTTCAACTACTTAATGCAGATGTCAGCGGCACAAGAATTATCCCCATTTGCAAAGGGAGCTTAGGGAGTGTGAACAATAGGTAAAGCCCAGCACAAAATTTTTCTGTTTCTATTTGACACATTCATGAAAGATATCTAATGCAAAAATTGCAGACAGCACAATACTAGAGGAGAAAATACTTATTTGTGTGAAAGGGGCTTATTTTCTAGAAATCTGAAGATGCATATTTTTGAGCATAATTATTTAAAGTAGAAGGAAATAAATTTCAGTGGAAATATTTTCATGCAAAAATGCAAAGTAGAAAGGTAAATTCCAAATTTCTTCAAATGAGAAATGCACTATCCAGTTAACAGTTCTAGCTGTAAAAAAATAAATTTGAGTCAAGGCTTCCTAATAGCCATCCACATTCTGGTTTCATCTTCTCAGGAAGCAGTTCAAGTTAAAATTGTTCCTAAAGACTTCAAGTAGTAGCTTTATCAAGTGGTACATTTTGGAGATGTCATTGCTAATGTTTTCTTTCTATGTAAAAATACATAGGTAGATAAGTAAGAAACTAAGGCTTTCAATCAAGCATGGCCTGAGACTCAGGCAGTGCTTAGAAAACAAGGAAAACAACATGAGATTTTTTCTTGGTGGTGAAAAATAATACACCACAATATTTATTTATAGTGGTAAGCATTTCTGAGTCATTGAGTCTGCTAGGTCTCTTTAGAATTCATGTTGCTTTAGTGTCTTCAAAAGCCTCACTTTGATATATTTTCAACAGTCTTATCCCTGCCAAGGTCTTCAAGATTTCTCCTCAGTACAAGAGACTGTGTTGTTTTGTTTAAAATAAGGGGGATTCCTGGTTGCTGTGGCTGAGTGAGGCATCCCAAGAGTTTTTATTCCTCTAACTTCCTGTTCAAATCCACACAGATGTGCTGTACTGACCCTGCACATGGAAAACCAGCATGTCTGTTTTACTGTAAGTTTAATCTAATTTGCCTCAGAGTAAGGCTGCCATTACCTGGGAGAGACTTCCCTTTCCTGTCCCTTTCTCTCCTATCTTCCCCACCCCCCTTCTCTCCACACCTCTGACCACTTTCAGAGCAGTCAGCCTTTTGCAGGTCCTTGTAGCATCTGATAGCACTAGAAGGGCTTCCAAGTGTTTGAAATTAATCTGTCTTCAAGAATGATTTGCATAGCAGCTGAAAATATAGTTTGCTTACAACAGACCAATTTATGATCCTCCCATATTTCTCCAGCCTCCTCCTTCCATTCTTTGTGGTATCCATTTTTTGCTGTTAAGAATATAGTGGAGAAAACCAGTCTTCACCAGGCTGGGTGTGAACTGCCTACTTCAAGAACTGCCTACTTCAAGTAGGTCAAGCCTGAGAGAACAGTACTGAAAGACATAACCTATATTTTTGTTGATATTTTCATGATACAGACATGAATATGGGAGTCTGCAAAAATCTGGTTCTCAGAATCAATAATTATCAGAAGATTTTATATAAAAATGATAAATGCCCTCGTTATACACAGATAAAAAAATGACTGGTGGTTCTCTAGAAAAAGCCACTTTCATTTGATATTTACTTGTATAAATTCAAATTGTAGTTATAAAAAGCCATGTTTGTTACATATGTTTATTATCCTGGAAGGTTCTGATAATTTCTGTGGAATGTCTGTCTGTGTTCAGAGACTTGCTGTCATCCCTATAAATTCTGATCTGCTTCTGTGTGAATAACCTTATGCTCTCTGTTCTAGGGTAGCAGGAGCAAATACCAATTGGTAAGGCTTATCAGCTGAACCTTTGGTGGCCTGCATTCCTCAGCATCATTTAAACCACAAAGGCTTCCTGCAGGTGATTTTCAAAAACCTTTAGATTGACTCTTATCCTCTTATATTCTCAGCATGACATATGCCATTGGAACACAGTTCTGCAAATGTGCTTCTAAAATTATTCAGTTTTCCAAAATTTTCCTTCAGCTGTAAAACTGAATGCCTTAATTACCACATGGCTAGTTTTGCAAAGGCAGCAATAAAAGTTTCTTTAAAATAATCTAAAGGAGATTGCTATATACTAAAATAAGCAATGTATTCAGTCTCTTTCATCTTGGTACCTTGATAGACAGAAGTGACTGATGTGTCTCACACAAGATCACTTCCCCAGTAGTTTAAAGGTGCCGTTTGATATTTTATAACTCTTTGAGAGATCAGTTTTAACATTCCGATACGTGAAAAAATGTTAAAAGAAATAACTGGTTCAAAATAGAACCTTACTTTCTTATGTCCTGATTCAGTGTAATGGGGTTCAGGGAAACTTCAGATGTTTTCATGACAAAAGAAGGAATCAACTTTGTATTTTAAATATAACAGAAAGTTGTCCAAAGCTTTGAAATGTCAATAAGCTGCAGGGGAGAAGGAATCAATGAGTAAAGGCCAGCAAGGATGGGTTTAATAGTAATGAGCTTACTCTAGGGTTCTGGATTTTTTTCCCTTTCCCATCTTCTATATAGAGACCAGAAAGCCACCAAATAAAATCATAATATTATATAATCAGTGGGAACTACTCCAAGTCTGTGAGAGATCAGTGAGAATAACTCCAAAGATCCCAAGTTAAAATGCTACGTTGAAAAATGAATTGAAATGTTTTTAAAGATGTGAGCTTATTTTTCACTATATTAAGTTAATAATTTCTCCTATTATTTTTTTTCCAGTACTGAAATATGTCTTGAGTCTTGTTGACTTCACGTATCCAGCAACGAACAACCCTGATTTGCAGCCCAAATCTGTTCCAGTCTCGTTTGATTGCCTAAGTGAAGCAATTTACATGGATAAATGCTTCAGATCTTTTCCTGTAGGGTCCACTGTGGGTAATGTTCAGGATGGAACCAGAGGTTATTGTGTCCACATGAAGGATTGGCCCTAAATGCTAATTGCTGTCATGAGGACAATCGCTGAGAAAAACACTTTATTTTTGGTGACATTCTACAATTGACCATGTCCTTCTGTGGTATTACTGTATTCTTAGGAAGGAAAAATTACCCTTCTTTTCACAGCAAAATAATGTTTTATGTTATCTGAAGAGGACTTTGAGAACCAAATTAATTTGGTCTAATGATAGAAATTTTTTAAATGGCACACAGAAAATGTAGCACTTCATGCAACATCCAGGAAAAGAAGCCACATCTTCCATGTGTCTGGAAATCTGCTGCACCTTTGGAGAGAAGCTACAACACATTTCTATCAAGAGGCAGATAAAAGAATGAAATACTACTGGATGAAATAAATGAAACTATTATGGAGGAAATAGTTTGTTAACTGACTTTTGATCTACAGCATTTTTTTGAGAGTCATAACTGACAGCTGCCTGTAAAAAATATTAAAAACATTAACATCAAAACATCAAGAGATGACCTGTGAATAGCAGTGTACTTTCTTACATGGTTGTATTGCCATGTCAAAGAGGCAAAGTAGTTAAGTGGCTCCTTTGAACATCAAAATTTTTCAGAGAAAAAAAATAAAATAGGAATGAAATTGCTTGTTTAAATTTAGATGCACTCTGTGCTTCCTCAGAGAAGAAACTAGGGTTTTAGAAATACTGGACTAGAATTTTACCCATGTTGACACCATCAGGCATTTCTGAATGCTATCAAGTTCCAAACCAAGACATATTTTGTATTGTGGGACAGAGCAAGGTTTCTAGACACCCCTATGAATTTATTTTATTATTATGCACATCACAGGTTCATCTGGGTGTATCATTTCCAAAAGAAACAGCAAAATAAAAAACTCCATATCTGTCAGATTAAATTCCTAAAGCTTATTAACCTTTATTTCATCTAAGCAGAGAGTGAATTTTAGTTAAACAATGAGGGGCATTCAATACCGAGCCTTGGCTTTCTGAATGATTTACACTCTGAAATGGACAAAAAGGGTTCTCTCTCAAAATGAGACTTTGAGTCTTAGAATGAAATTTCAGAAGTAACAGGAGACATGCAAAATAGAGAAACCCTGTTAGGTAGGGAAGCACAAAAGAGCTACAAGGGGACCTCTGACTTGAGTCATCCCTAACATTAGTTAGAGCGTGGTGCAAGGAATACAGTTCACCATTGGCTGAAGAGAGAAATACAAAAAATGTAGAGATTTTTATAAATTTCTGGTGGGATGGACCACACTGCCCTCAAGGGAAGAGCTGCTCTGTTTGTTTTCCAAATCCTGTCAGTGCAAGGAGGCTTCTATCACCTTTTGTCTCTTATAAATATACATAAAGAGTTTAGAGATGTTTGTTATCAGTTCATTTGTTGAGTTTTTTTGTTTGTTTAGTCTGGTTTTTTGTTGCCTTTTTTTTTTTTTTTTTATTCCCCTCAGGAGAAGTGTCCTTCAAGTGAAAGATTATGTTTTACATTTTCAATGAGGCCTTTCAGAGCTTCACTGCAGTACACATAGTATGTACCTGGCACAGGAGCAGTGCAAACGGCAGATCCAGAAATGCAGACTGGAGCTGGAAGTATTCGAGCTTGCCTCTCTGTTTGCTGCAATGTGTTTCCATGGCAACCAAAAGCTATAAAAAGGTTCTCTCTAAATATGTTGCATGTGCTCTTCTTATTTTATAATTATTCCCTGCTAGGTATGAATTTCTATAAAAAACATTGTCATGATGTTTTGTTTATTCACACTTACAAAAGTGGTTTTGTATTTATTTTTTTATTATTAACAACAACAATTTGAACAGCTTTTATTACCAGAGATAATAGAAAGGTAAATGATGAGTCACTGTGGCAAATAAAAATGTAAATTCTGCCCATGAAAACAAGTCCAACTGAATATGTAGATCAGTTAGTACCAGACAGAGATGTTTTTGTTCATACAGATTTATTCTTCATAGCCAGTCCACCACTTGCTGTTAACTGCCCTCTCAGATCCTGGTTTAGCTCCTATTTGGAGTCTGCAGCATAAATCAGATGTGGCAGAGAACTTCACCTGTCAGTGCTCTGTGCTGCATGTGAAAGCCCGGATGCTTCCAGGCAGACAGCAAACAGTGGTGCTGTGAGCCAGAAATGACCCATCCACTGAAGTGCAAGGAGTGCCACTCAGTTTTGCTCTTTAATTGTTATCAAAACAGCTCCACTGGTGTGCCAGGGGTTAGCTAATGACCCACCACTGCCTAGCTGGCAATATCCAACCCCACTATCCTAATCCATGACACCTGCTCAACCACCAGACAGTGCCACGTGCTGGGGATGAAAATCATTTAACAACAAAAAAAAGAGATGAGTGTATTGCAGCTGGAGCGCAACTCTGCCACGTGTGGCAGCCAAACCCGGCACAGGCACGAAATACAGCCTCCTTTTTTCTCATGGAAGTTGTGAGTTCTGTGCATGACTCAACTGGGCTTATATACAGAGACTAGTTACAGGGTTCATCACCTGACTTTCTGCTTCATATCACTGAATCTGGGATGGCAGTGACAAATTTCTTCCACGATTTGGATGCAGGGGAGATGATGTATGTGTGTCAGCAAGGCAGGCTCCATTTTCTGTGTTATCCTGTAGCTGAGTGGTGATGTGGTACAGACAGAGAATGATGATCCTTCTAAGATCAGCAGACAAGACCACTCACCTGTCAGCTCAATGACAAAAACTGTGTCTCTCTAACGCCAACAGTCAAATAGCAACTGGGAAATAAATGAAGGAGACAGGAATAGCATGAGAAATTTGGACAGCACTGCACTACTGTGACTAGGTATCTTGGCCATCATTTATTTGAAGAATTAGTTGGGAATTTATCAACTCTGTGCCAAAACAGGAATATATATTCCTTATCCCTGGAAAAGTTCAAGGTCTGGTTGGAAGGGCTTTGATCATCTTGGTCTAGTGAAAGGTGTCCCTGCCCATGGTAAGGGGTTTGGAACTAGATGATCTTTAAGACCAAACCACTCTGATTCTATGATTCATTCTGATTTAGACATGTTGATTGCATGAATTCATTAAGTAGTTAAAATTCCAGAAAACTACTATTCTTCTTTGTTGCAAGGATTTTTCAGGAACAATGTTTGCCTTTTTCTGAGGTCCCTTGTGGCTCTATCCCATGCCTGAAGCACCATACTTTTCCAGTAGATTGTTGTGGAAATGACCTTTGCTTCTAGTAACCAATGACAATGCTCAAATATGCAATTCTGAGTATGTCACTGAATCAAGTCTATCTCTTCAACAGCTGTCATGTGTAGTGAAATGTTTAGCTTTTTGTCAGTGTGCAACAGGGATCTGTCAGACGTCTCACTTCATTCAGCCACTGCAGTCTATTTACTCACACAGACTGCAGAAAATGGGTGTTCATGATGACTATAGGAAGGCAAATTTTGTTGTGAAATCTGGTAAAATTACTTTACCATAAGGCCCTGTAAGAGTCAGTCCAAAAAGTCCCACAATTTGCCTCATGACCATCACCAAGGATGACGACTGACAACCTTCGGGACTTGGATTGAAAGCTCTGAAACCCCCCACTCAGGAATCCTGGCCTGGCTGAGGTGGATTCTTGCCAACCATGGCCTACAGGTGCACCTACTGGACTGATGCATCCCCATGGGAACTCATGCAAGAAAAAAATGAGCACACCACGCCAGGCTGATTCAGGGTCGGCCTGTCCTGCTGTGTGTTCTGTGCCTGTTCCCTGAGTGGACATTCGGTTTGCCTTCATTCTGCACCAGTTTCTACACTGGTTGCCTGAGACCCCCATCTCCTTTTGGCCCGTTGCCTCCTGCTCTGAAAAGGACTATAAAGAGACTCCCCAAGTTACCCCAACTTGAGATCTCCCCATGGAAGACGAATCTATTGGACCACGAGAGGACCACAAGGATTTCGTCTCTCTGTCGGTAGCTATTCCCCTCCCTCTCTCTATTCTCTCTCTTTCTCTCTCTCCCTCTATTTCATATTGTGTGCACTAATAAAAGTATACTGTTGTTAAGAGTAAATTGTTGTTGTCCCCCTGTTGTGTGCTTTTGCACTTTGGGATCACTAAACAAACCATCATGATCCCCGCTTGCATTAGTGGATCATGACAGGCCCTGACCCAGTAATATACTTGAGAAGATGATTCAGTAATACCCTCACCAAGTGATTAATATTGGCCTAAAGCTACAAGAAAAATGCTTAGGTAATCAATCACTCTCCAAAAATTTGTTTTCTGATGACCTATTTCAGTTAAGTGAAGTAATTCAGTTTTTAAAGCTAATGTTGAAATATTTCCAAACAAAATAATGGGCAAGTTCTGAATTTTGAATATTCATGTATTTTGAATATCCACTAATGTAAATTGCTTTACTCCATGCTATCAGATAAAGTATAAAAAAAAAAAGTCTCAGTGGACATGAATGAGTGTCAATTCCACTAGTTTTGGTGTCAGTGCTATTCACCTGATCAGCCTCTAACAAAATTCCTTGATGCTTTGCAAGCCTCTTTAACTCACAGTCTAGGACCAGTACTACCAAGTTAGCAGAAAAATACAGATTAAAGTGATTTTTTTTTACTGTAGGTGGCTTGTATTACATGTGTTTCACTGTCAGAAAAATGTATCCTATTTCATGCTAATCAGAACATTGTAGGACAATCACTTTCTTCACTTTAATGTTTCTAAATCAGATACTATAAACTGTGAAATTTTAATAGATACTGATTGAGTATCGAAGATTTATGTTCTCACATACCTGGAGTAAATTTTAAATAGATACTCATTGAGCAAGACTCAAGACTGCATCACTAGAGTCAATTCCATGCCAGCATAATATTTACTTCCACAATTTTATTGTAAGATGAAAGATGTTAAGGATTACAAATCTAAATAGAAACTTGGCATTTTTAATGATGTGTGCACAACAATACTGTGCTGTGGAGAGGTAACACCAGGCCCTCCACTGTGTCAAAGGAGATGAACCAGCCTGTTCTAGCTGACACTAGGGGCTACAACAGCTGTTGATAGGTGGTTGTGAATCCTCTCAACTTTGATAATCCAAAGTGTAATCTTACAACATGAATAAATGAAAGAGCAAGAGAGAGAAGATGATGCTTTTCCTGACTGACTCATACTACCTTGAAGACAAGGAGGATGAATTACCCTTGGATGTGTTTTTCTTTATCCTTGGCTACATAAGGAGTATTAAACCAAAAATGTAGATCACTTACCAGGTCTTTAGGTTTCCAGCTGCACTACTGTGGAATCAGGATCATGACAATCATTCTGGGAAGCCTTTTTCAAATTTAATCTCTCCCATGCTGAGGTTGGAACCGATTTTAGTTAATTTTTAAATATTGTTATAATTTAGTGGTAAACACCATACATTTGTCATCAAAGATTGTACCTTTTCATTTAAATCACTGCTAAATTCTCCAAAAAGTTAATGAAATAATAACTCAGTAAGATTTGTTGTAATTCAGCTGCTATAGAAATAGAATATGCATGGTGACATCTCCATTAGAAGTGCCAGATTGAGTCATTTGATAATTATTACCATAAGCTACCCATCCCTCAGTTTAAGGGCATGTTTAAGGTTATTTAGGAAAAGATAATAAAAACCAGAAGTTGAATTTTGATGAAACTTTGGCTACATTAGTTAAGATGCTTTTAAATCACTAAAATTAAAACCTGTTGAACTGTAAAATGGGCATTTTCTGTCTCTGCTTTTCCCTTGAATATAATTTAAATGTATTCATTCAGTTATTTCTCTTGGTCAGCAACAGTTCATTTGAATTGGTTTTAACTACAAAAGTGATTCTTTGATATTCTTTTTTAAAAAATCCCAATAATTAAAAGTAGCCCTCAATGATCATACAGCATTGGTGGCAATAGGCTGTCGACAGTCACTACCAAGTGGTCTTCTGCATCCACTGGTTCATATGAGTTGTTCTTCAGGGAGTCTCAGGGGTTATGTAAGTTAAAGTGTATCCAAAATAAAATCAGAGCCTGCTTAAATGTCCAGTAGTCCTTTATCCACCTCTTTTATTGGAGAAACAAATCCAAAGAGAAGTGCTTTCAAGAAGTGTTGTGCCTGGTACAGGACCAAGGCATGATCAGTTGAGCCACCAGAAAGTTTCCACTTGGGTCCCAGAAAAACCTCAGAATTCCTCAGAGTTTCAGCACACAAAGCTCTTTGGAGCATGGGACACTCTAGGAAATCTGGCTCCAGAAAGTCAAAAGGTACAGAACCAGAAGTGACAAAACTTTGAGGAACAAAGACATAGAAGAGCATTTTCACAAACTGGGACTTGAGTCAGGAAAATATGTGAGCAAGAGAGCCTTACCAAGGCAATAGCAAGAAGCAAGAGGTGCATAGGGATCACTTGCTCTCTGGCAGAATGGGAATGATGAAGCATCAGGTGAGCTAACAGATCAAGTCCCTTGTAGGATTATACGTGAACAATTTCTAAATGAACCTCAGTATGGTGCCTTTATGGCTGCTTTAATGTTCTTAATCTTAACTTCTCCTAGCAAAGTTTACCAACAAATCCAGGTAGAATTAGAATCTGTCCGTGTAGGTGTTGGCAGATGTTAGTATTTACACCACAAAGGTCATGGGAGAGGGAGTAGGTTTGTGCTAGTGGCCAATGAAAAGGAATTGCTGCTGGAGACCAAAACTGGAAGGAAAAACATTAGAATCCCAGCACTTTGACAAGTTTTTTGATGACATTCAATCTTCTGTATTGAATTTATTTCTGTTCTCCTTATTTTCTGAAAAGAAATAGAGTAACTTGTGGTCTCTTGGTTATGAATTTATTATGCATTTCTATAGTTCAGTGTAAGCAGGACTTGATGCTCAGTGTACATGATGTCTGAATTTGAATGTATCTTGTGTCTTTGAGTTTGCAAGTATCAGTTCAGGAAGGGACAAGAATAATTTATTGTGGTAAAACTGGTATATATGGAGATTTTCTCCAGTTTTGCATGCTCCGGTTTGATCCAGGAAATATCTTGTGATGAGCTTCTGATTTGTAAGTAATGTTTAACCACCTCTGCAATATGTCTTGTGCTGAGGTGAGGAGCCTGCGGGAATTCAGTTCTGTTCTGTTTGCTCTCTGAAATTTTACAGCTCAGAATAAAATGAGCCTCTGTCTAACATCACCGTTTTCAAACTGCTTCATGCCAGAAGCTCTAAAAAAGTTCAGTATCCCATCTTTCTTTTCAGCCTCATGAGAATATAAGTGCAACTTGACATTAACACAATATATTTTCAAACATTTACAACTTTTTTTTTAAACCAAATCTGCTGTGTTCAATTAATGTAAGGTTTAGGGTAACTGCTCCATCTCCTGAAGTTAAAGGGAGGGCAAGCCTTGTTGTATTATGAAGTATTTGCATTGTCAGGGTGGTTATGGAAAAGATATGGGTGTCATCAAATAAATCATATTATGTTTTTATAAATTAACTATGTTTTTTGGTTTTTGTTTGGGGCTTTTCTCCCAAAAAGTAAAAGCAAGCCAAAGCAATAAACAAAACCCCAATCGGACAAAAAAACCTACAAAAACCAAAGAAAAACCCAAAGCAAACCCCAAAAAAACAAACCCAAAACCTACAGGACTGCTGGTTGTACTCTGTAATTTGCATTAAATGCATTAATTTTTATTCTTATTTTTATTCTTATCAATACCTCGCGTGTTTCTATGCACTCAAATTACAAGTAAGCATGTCAGGAGTTTTATATGCCTCCAAAGAATGCCTCTGCCTGCTGCTAGCTGGTCCGCGAGGTCGGCAAATCCTTTCTTTCCCCTTGCAGAGCACTCACCCTTTCCCCGTGTTAGCGGCTGGAGCAGGGGCGCCCGTCCCCAGCGCCGCTGGAGCTCGGCTGCTGCGCGCCCTGCGCGGCATCCCGGGACACAAACCCGGCACGGCCGCAGCGGCGACAACCAGGTGCCACCTTCTGATTGCTTCAAGATGTGCATCCCACGCGGAGAAGTTCTGAAATCCCATGGGCAGATGAACCACCTGTTGATTGCTGGCCCGGAAAAATTCACGGGACCTTCAGTGACGGGTGCATCTAGATTTGGATAGTGAGAATACCTCTTTTCTTCACATGCAAGGCTGTTCTGAACTAACAAACTGACACAATCTTGAGTTATTCTTAAAAGTTTGCTGAGTACTTAAAAGGTCCTCAAGTTTCAGGAATATTATGTATGAATTTATAACTTTTTAAATTTTTGCTGTATTACCCTAAGTTTTTTTGTTTGTTTGTTTTGTTTTGTTTTGTTTTGTTGGGTTTTTTGTTTGTTTGTTTGTTTGTTTTTTGTTTTTTTTTTTTACATGTTTACTACTATAATTTCATTGAGCAACCATGGTGGAACAAAAAATCTGTAGTAATGTTCTCTTCAAAACGTGCTAAGCTTTGTCTTCTGTGTGGCCAGGACAAAGGTGAAGGGGGGAATCTTGCTGGACACCCTCTTTTTGTCCTCAAGTTGAAGTCACTAAATCTTATTGTCCCTGAAGGCAAAATCATTTCATATAAGTACAGCTTCTAACTGAAACTTATTTTGGATAAATTAACAACAGCAGGCAAACTTTTGCCTCAGAGACCGTGTAGGCATATGGGTAAGCCTTTAACACAAGCCATGCCTAAAGGCTTTTTTTTTTTGAGCAAATTATATGGTGTTTTTGAGATATTTACATGTGCTGGTATTTGTTACACTTTCAAGTACATGGTACGTACCTGAAAGTGACAATATTCCAAGGCAAATATGATGCCAAATATAAAAAATAAATATTCTGATGCAAATTAAGAGTCATCTACAAACACACAGCACAAATGTTTAAATACATCCAGAGTTTATTTCTGAGAACAGTGATTTCCATTCCTCATTCTTTTCAAAGGCTGTCATTTAAATAACCTTGAGAGGAAATTACTGTTTTCTGTCATTCTGCTGCTCTGAAAGAAGGTGGTTGCAGCTACACACAGCTCTTGTTGTCTGTTCCCCTATGGGGCCTGTAGCAAGGGGCAGGCTGTGTGGTTGGGGTGGATTTCAAGCAGCCCAGATTTGTCATCATAGAAAGAAAGCTGTTCAGCTCAGAGTACTGGCATTTTTCATTGCCTTTCTAAATTCAGTAATAAAGCTGTTGTTCTCCCTTGCCATTTCCAGAGTTTCTTGTCCTCTTGGCCCTCTGGTTTCTGATTTGTAGTTTGATGCCCTTGGCCATGTAAGGATTTAAAGGTGTGTGGTTCATGAGGGGTGGTAAGCCCTGACAACCTACCCTGCCTTGGGTTACTGTTACCAAATAACTACAGAATCAGATCTGTTTGTTTTTGTTTTTGTTTTTATTTTTCCCTCAAGGTTATAGCTTGTGTTATATGTGTGCATTTCTCTCTTTATTTGAGTTGATAGGCTCTTCTATAGAGTGCAGTGCCATAGGCTAAGGTCTGTCCAAAGTGACATTTCTCTGTTTTTCAGAGAACCTTCAGACTCCACACAGAGATCACAGACAACTTCTCCACTTACGGGTCTCTGCCTAGTTGTCTAGTCTCTAAACAGTCTGCTCTTCGAAAAGACCAAAAGCCCCAGCAAGTAGACATGCCCTACCCTGTGGCTACAGACTGCTACTAATATATTAAAAAAAAAAATACAGAAGTGTCTTGCTGTTCTCTTGCAAGAACATGCACCCCTTATAATGGAAAGCAACATGCCCTTTGGACCTGTGTTCATCTTAAAGACATTGTCCGTGGAATTCATAATCTTTAATTTAATCAGTTAGCTCCCAAGTTCTTCCAGGTAAATAATCATGTGAGAAGATGATTCTAGAAGCTTCTAGCTTCTAACTCCCATCTAGAAGCAGGGAACTGTGCATAATATCATTCAGTGTCTTCTAACAGCATTTTGTCATTCTGTACTTGTAGACAAATTCTCTCAGTTGCAGGTATAGAAATGCATTACAGTTGTATACAGAAATACAGATGATACCAAATCCCTGTTGGTCTAGGTTTCTGTGGAAGTTTGGATGCCCTAGGAATACAAAGGACCTCCTAGGAATTACTGTATACCATACCAGAACATTTATTGGTTAAGCCTTTCTGTAAAAATGGCAATATTTCAGCCACTATAAAAAGGCAATAATTTTCCTTTTGGAAAACCTTTCTTTGATAATAAGTCTAGTTCATGTTTCAATAGCATCAGTGTGTCCACTTCTGGTCTCCCCAATACAAGACAGCAGTTGGAGTGGTTCCAACAAAGGGCCATAAAAATAGTTAAGGGATTGTAGCATCTCTTCCTTTGGGAAAAGCTGAGAGAGTAATGAACTGTTCAACCTGGACAGAAGGCTCAGGGGTATCTTATCAGTGTGTGCAAGGGAGGGTGCAAAAAGGATGGAGCAATGCTCCTTTTAGTGGTGTCCAGTGACAGGACAGGAGGCAGCTGGCACAAACTAAAACACAGAACACTGAAAAACATTTCTTTACTGTAATGGTGACAGAGCATTGGCATAGGTTGTCCAGAGATTGTGGAGTGTCAGTCTCCATCTGGAAATGGTCTTTAGCAATGGATTGTTGGTGGCCCTGCTTAAGCAGTGCTGTTAAGCAAATGCCCTCTAAAGGTTCCTCCTAACCTCAGTCATTCTGTGATAAATGAGACAATGTTCTACATTTTTTTAATATATATTGTAAGTCTTTTCATTATTTAGCTTGTTGTTGTCACCACTCCAGCTTTGTAGCCTGCCTGTATCAAAAGGGCAGTCAAAATCAACTTAAGAGGTGTGAAGAGAGAATTAATTCAATAGAATATTTAATTCAATTATATAAATAAACATAATTACAGATGGCAAAAAAATCACTCTGTTAAAAAAAGAAAAGAAGAAAAAAAATCTCTATCATCAATTTGTTTAAGTTCTGCTTTTGTGAGAATGTTCAAATGATTGGTGTCCGTTTTGAATGACCAAATTTCTGGAGCTGAGTTCCATCCATGTGGGAGAGCAGCATTTGAAATTGCTAAATCAATTGAAAGAAACAGGTGGGCTTTCCTTTGAAAACAAAGAATTCTCTGATGTTCTCATATTTTAAAATATCAGATTTTTGTCATGTACTTTGAAAAGGGAAAGAAAAGTTATGACCTCCAGAAATAGTGGTCTATTATTCAGATTTAGATCTGTTATAGTCTAAGTCTGAAAATGACAAAATTCAAGGAGTGGAAGAGAGTTAAGCATCTGTTAGTAAATATTGACATACACAGTCTTCCTTTGCACATCAATTATTTTAGATCTGGCCCTTGTGTTCTGATTATTTCCTGCCACTCTTTTTTTCATGCCTTTTAAATTCTCAGTCCTGCCCCAAGTACTTTCTCAAAGTTTCCTGCTATGTATCAAGGCAATATTAAAACTTTCCGATTAAACTGGCCCCACTTTCTTCTTTATGGCAATCAAATCAATCTCAATAATTTCTAATCCTGGAGGGGTTTTGCATTTTTTTTTTTTTTTTTAAGGAGAGCAAATTAGTAAGGAATACTTGAGCCTTCATGTAAAGTAATAGCTAAAAGCCTCCAGCTAATGTTGAGAACTTATTTTTGATTAAGTTTAGCAACAAAGTATGAAAGCCATTCAGTACCCACATGATAATAGAATTACTCCATCCTCTAGAGATATAATTATTATCAGAGCACTTCCTTCCCTCTACAATCTGGTACATTAGCAATAGACTAAACACACATATGCACTGCCAGTTGCTCTGCTGTTTGAGGGAAAGCTGTTCAGTTACCCAAATGGACTTTCCCTTCAGAGCTTATTTTCTGCATTTTCTGCAAAAAGCTTAGTTTAATTGCCTTTTCATTACACCTAAAATCTTAATTTCTCTCTCATGCTTCTGAGCTTTGTATCTGTGCACTAAATTTTGGGAAGCTAAAAGTAAAAAAGAGTCTAGGTCAAGTATTTTTAAAGATACATTGTTACTCTACACATTTAAAAGAAAGTGACCTTTGTTTGCTACATGTGATATTCTTAGCTAGATTGATTGTCTCTGGGCAATTTAAAATCATCCTTTGGAAAAGGACTGAAAGAACATTTGGAAAAGCAATGGACCATTTCTGTAAATTTTTCAGTTATTCAGAAGCTGACTTGAATGACATATGCATTTATGTGAAATATCTTCAAAAAATTCATGAGAGGAGCAGAGCAGAATAAAGATGCTAATTTTACAATATTTGAAAAAAGTGAATTTGTATATACTAAGTTGCATTAAAACATCAACAATTTCAACAAGCAATGTGAATTTTAAAGAAATGTTACAATTTTTCAACATATTTCTACATTAATACCACAATGAATTGTGTACATTATTTTAATTAGCATCTGAGAATCACTATTTTGTATTTTATTAATAATAAAAAGTTATTGTTTTTCATACAAAATATATGAATAGTACATGAATGTGTCTGCTTTATGTCAGCACATTGACATACTCTTCATGAAGCAGATCATAATCTGAAATCATAATAATTTAATAATAATTAAGATCACAATAATTTGATTTAATGAAAAATAACAATTAAATCACCCTTTAACAAAAGATATATTTTTGAAGTTTCCCTGTGAACCTGTATTCATTTGTAAAGGCATCTGTCTCTGACAGTACATATATTTGGTGCTTAGCAAACCATGAAAATTACAGACAGTCTTGAAAATCCATGTCTGGTCAAAAATGGTCTCTGCCTGGGATGTTGAATATCAAGAGGTCCCTTTTATATTTGTACCACTGCAGGACCAGCCTGAAATATTTGGACCATGTTTGAAATGGTTAGAAGCTGTACAAGCAGGGGACAGTGGAATAATTCTTATTTTAGCATAAGTTCAGATAGATAAATAAATTTCCTCAATTTATCACTTCTTTACTATGACTTCTAGTAGAAATTGACCTAGATTAACTTTATTTCATTATAAACTTGGACTTTTCTTTCATATCTTCATAGTTTCTGCCTTTGCTACTTATTGTTAGGCGCAAACATTGGATATTTTATTGGATTATCATATCATTGCTGTTACGGTTCCTGAGCAGTTCTTAATTTTTATCTTATAAAACTCTCGTGCACTCACTGTTGATAAGTCCATGTCTTTAAAAGGTTTACCTTCCTTCTGGTTTAAGAAGATGTCTCTTGCCCTCCTAGTTTTGTAGTGGTACCTGGCTGCCTTGTGAAGTCACTGTGACACAGACTCAAGGGAAATGAAACAGAGCCATAGCGGGGTGACATTCAGGCTGAGACCTATAATCTCTATAGATTTGTTTCCTTTCTCTGGCAGCCATGCGAGGTTACCTGAAATCAACATCCTGACTGGGTTTGCTCGAAACCCACAAATTCCATTCACTCCCTCTTTGAGAAAAAACACAAGCTCAGTGCGAATAGTTCTTCCTGAATGCGCTATCCCAGAAAAATACACCCTCGCTCCTTAGCCCCGTGTTTGCACTGAATTTGCTGTGGATTGTATGGAACACATCACAGAGGAGATAAAAACCTGCATTAATTCTATGACGGTTTTTGCTGGTTGTCTCAGGACTACCTGTACTGAGACCAGGCCGGAGCAACTGGACTTGATTCCAAGCCTTGTTTTCTGATTCCAAATTTACGAGTGAGCTCCAGGTGGCAGCACGGACACTGTTTCCAGAGTAGGCAGAAAGGTTTGGCAGGGAAAGGTTTTGTTTCACATTATTTAGTCTTTCCCGTTCCCAGGTGAAACTTGTGATGAAAACACAGCCTGAAGTTTAAATTTTAATCCTTTTTAGAGTTTTCTTCATTCATATTATCTTAGAATAAGTCTGTGACAACTTCCATTTCTCAAAAGCATGTTTACTCCCTGAAATTCTGTATTTACTGAACCAAACTCAGCTAAACCTTGAGATAAAGATATTGTGAAAAGTTTCAGCGTAATTCAGGAAATGAATGGTTTTAAAGCAGTTTTTAAAAAGGACTATTTAGGTTAAAACATAGCTTGTTTTGGATATTTTTCCCCAGAAAGTTCTAATAATCTTTCTGCTAAACATAGGAGCCCTACTCACTGCAAAAACACAAGATTGGCAGAGAATCCCTGGGTCCTGAAACCCTCCATCTACAGTTTCATGTACAATTACATATATATCCTTAAAACAACCCAGACTATTGAGCCATGAAAACCAAAGAGCCCTGGACATTAATTATGGGGATATGATAAACCCACCTTCAGGCACAGAGCAAAGGTCTGACTCAAGTTCAGATTGATGTGGATTAGGAAAGACAATGGCTAAAGGAAAGAAACAGCAAGGAAGTAATACTAAGTGTGTATATATATGGTAATCTGAGGTAAAAATGCTGATAATGGCTGCTCATTATGTACAAAAGACACCTGTAAGGTTACAGGCTTTAGCAAAATTTTTTAACACACTGAGAAAGACCTCTGCATTTCTAATTCTTGTGCATATTGACTGGAACTCCACATCATCTCATTCCTGATATAAATCTGCTTTTTACATGATATTGACTCCCTTTCAAGCACTCTGCAGGAATCTGTTCCTCCCTGAGGCAGATTTTGTTCTAAACACCTCCTCACATCTCCTTGCTATTATCACAAGATAGCTAGCTCAGAAACAGAAATTCATTTTCCCAAGTGTGCCTGTTCTTTCTCTTTAGATGGATATAAAATCTGGATGATAGATTAATTATTGAAAAGCAATGTCGCCTCTTTTTTTGTTTCTGTTAGCATTAGGAGAGACACATTTCATACAATTTTACACACACAAAGTAAAACGTTACATAAAATTCAAGAAAGCCTTTATGTACACTTAGAAGAGGCAAGCAACTCAGCTCTCTTTTCAGTTACAGAGAGAACTAAACAGGAGAAGAGTGTCTACTGAGAGAAAAATTTACTCACTAGAACACACAAAAAATAGTCTTTCCCTGGTAAAGGCAGTATAAAAAAAATAAGAGATTAAATTAACAATACTGACTTTCCTGTTAACTACTCAATGCCCAGTTCCTTATTCCAGGTGTTATGATGCCACAGAGTATATTTTTGTACAAAATAAATAATATAGAAATTAAATCCTTGCAATTTCAGTTTGGGTTTTTTTTTAGGGCAAGTAGTATTAAGTCAGCCTTCATGAAAGTTGAAAATATGAAGGCTAGACACAACTAGTTTGAGGGTTTTTTTCAGAAAGATGCAATTTTCCGTCAAGTAGCCCTTGAATCAGGTTCATTAAATGAATCCATGCTCTGTTCACTCATTAAATGAATTAATGTGCTCCGTTTCACTTATTGGAGCTTTGCCTGTTTCTATTTGGGGTAGTCCATTGTGAAGTCTGTTCTCTTATCTAACCTCAGGCATCATTATGGGCTTTTTTCACCTCCCATCCCCTGAGTTCCATCTGAGATTCCTCTGACTCTTGCAGAGTCTCCCCCTGGAGAACTTTATATCTTAGTTACTCTCTCTCAGGATTAGTACTCAAATAAGGCTTAGGAAATAGACTCCAATGATCTGCTTTATCATCTGACTTGGTAATATCAAAACTGCTTTTGACTTTAGTAAGTAGATTTCCTGAACCAGAGCTGAAAGACTAAGCTTTATATCTCAGTTCTGAAACCCTTCATTAACTAACTTCATGGATGTGCAGAGGAACTAATTTTTCTTGCTAGGAGAGCAGAATAAATAATAATTTGCTTTTCTTTGCATGCATGCTCCCAGAGCCTCTCTATACTCAATTTCAACAAAGAACACCCAAAATGCAAAAGTCAAACCTTTCTTTTGAAAATAAGTTTATTGTTATTTCTCTCACTTGGGTTTCAAGCATATTGAATAGATGCTATATTCTTGCAGCAGTTTTGGTGCGGATTCTAATCAAATCCCATATATCATTTTAGTGAAACACATGAGTTGAGGGCTTTTTGAAATGCTGTAATGACAACTGGGCAGAATGAAGGATAAAAATCAATGAAACAGAAGTATTCAGTCTCATTAAAGAACTGACATAAATGCAGCCTAATTTCCTGCATTTCTGCTAAACTAGTCATCTGCCTTACCAATGTCAGTAATTATGCATGGGTTACAAGCAGAATTTTCAAATTATTATCGGCAAAACACTGTTTTACTTTTTGGATTGCAGTGAAGTCAGAGACAACAAGGAAGATATGTTTTAAAAGCTTTAAGATTGTCTGTCTTTGCACTCCAGAGCCTTGGGGAACTGATTATTTTCTTGTTTCCTGTGTTTTGGGAAAGGCACTGCTAGTAAGGGCTTAGAAATGGGGATTGCTGGGACCAGCTGAAGGACTCTTCTAATGAGCATGCTTGAGTGTGCACCTCGTGCTGTCCCCACGCCCATGTCCTTGCTCTCCTACAGCCAGGGCACCAGAAAACTCCTGTCACACTAAAAACACACCAACCAGCTGGTGATAAAATGGCAGCTAAAACAACTGAAAATGATTGAGAGCATGGGTAAAACAGCTCTTTTGATCAACTTAATTTTTAGTAAAGGAAGATAAGAGATTGTAGCTGGATTTGGCAGGAGATAATTGCAGAAGTGTTAAAAATAGTACCCATATTTTTGTCATTTTGAAGCAGCCACTTCCCAGATGTATACAGAAGAACAATTAGCTTGCACAAAATGACTCTAAGACATTCTGGTTTGGGATAGCAGGGCACCAGAGACTGTTGGGAGGTAAGAGCTAAAACCAGATTTATCTAGGGAAGAATTTTCACTCAAAGTGATTCTGCAGCTGGGAATGCTAAGAATGCTGGTGTGGGAAAACTCCCATTCTTATGCCTAGAATTGTTCATCCTCTGCCTGTATTGAGAAGCAGAATTCCTGTGTAGAGGTAATGCACTCTCACAGACATGCTTGAGCCTTCTTCTGTGGCAGAGGGAGATCAAAAAAGCACAGCCTTTCGATAAACCCATAAATTGTGTGTGCCTGAAGCCCTTTGGTAAACTGGGACAGGCAGAGGGGGCCCTTTCACCCCCACAGTCACTAGGATGAACTAAGCCTAAGGGAGTCTGTGTCCCTGTGTGTGTCTGTGGCCTAGTGTTGTTAGTGAAGCAATGAAATAAACCTTGTATCTCAGCTGTGGCTTGGTGGTCACCTTGGTTGTGTCGATTCACATGGTGACTTATGCTGTACTAGCTTTGTCTTCCTAAGGAGATCAAAAACCCAGTTTCCTTCTTCTGTAAAGGCAGATTATGTGGATATATCTGCTATGCTGTAATTTGTATCCTACAAATGGCAATCCACTCTGAAATTTCTAAAGAGAGTGCTTGAATATTGCACAGTCGTTGACCAAAAGAAAAAGAGTCAACTTTTTCAAAATCTAAATATCTGTGAGTTACTGCCTTGCTACAGAGACATGAATGTCCTGGGGAAAAATACCTGTGTGCCTGCTCTTGTTTTGAGCCAAACATCAGGGAAAACACATTTTTTACATCTCATGTTCAATCCCATAATTTACAACCACAGTCAGGATGCTGCTGACAGCTCCCTCAGCCTGCAGGTTATGGGGGCTCAGGCTTGAGGCTGTTTGGATACGACCCCCACCTCCAGGGCATTTGGGGCAAGTCTCAAGGAAGGGTGCATCAGCCACCCCAAACTAGGCAGCTGTTCAGGTGAGTACTGTAGGTGGATTGTTGAAGCTTGCCTTCCAGAAAAAGTTTCAATATATTGATTTGCTGCAAATCTTCATATCAGCCCATGTGCCAGAAGTAAGTTCACAGCTGTTGGAGGTTGGATATTGTTTCTTTTGTGTTAGTTGAATTTTTTCCCTTAGGTTGATAGGTAACTAATGGCTGGGTACTTAACCAAAACAATAGGTACTTAACCAAAACAAGCAAGAGTTTCAGAGCTGATATTTTCTGATAATGGGCCATTAACGCTCACCAATGACCTGATACATTACATCATCCCATTGGGAGATGCTCCACCCAGCTGGGAGGGACCCAAGCATCCCTACCTAGATAAAAAGGGGAGAAAGAAGAACAGCAGGACATCCTGTTTTGTACTGGATTCCCAGAGGACCCATCTCGCCACCACTGGACTTTCTTCAGGACCATCTCTACTCCACAGGACTGCGTCTGTTACTCCAGAAGGATTCATCTGGACTGCTTATAACACCCTGACCAACAGGGTGTCAGGTCACGTTTTTCTGTGGTTTTTTGTTTGTTTTTACTTGCATGTTTATTTTATTTTCTGGACTATTATATTTGTATTTTTGATATTCCCATTAAAAGAACTGTTATTCCTATTCCCAAAACTTTGCCTGAGAGCCCCTAATTGCAATATTATAATAATTTGAGGGAGGGGTTTACATTCTCTATTCAAAGGGAACTTCCAGCTTTTGCTTTCAAAACCAGGACAACAGCATACCTTTTATTTCGGTATTTCTATTAATTTGTGGAATGTGTTTAAACTTCATTTGACTTTTTCTACTGGTAGTTTTAGCCTGTATTTTTCATCAAGTCACCAAAAATTTCTTCAATATGGGAACAGTATATTCAAAATGAAAGCTGTGTTTACAAGTGTTAAGAAGGAAGATTGGTTTATGCCAGTTGAAAGAACAAGAAGAACAAGGAGAAGACAAGCAGTTGCTCTTTTTGTGTTATGTACAGGTAACTATTTTTTTTTTTCCTGAACTCAGTAAGATTAGTCATAGAATGGTTTGGGTTGGAAAGGAGTTTAAAGATCATCTGATCCCAACCCACCTGTTATGGGCAGGGACACCTTCCACTATACCACACCTTCCACAGGCTGCTCAGAGCTTCATCCCAGCTGGCCTTGAACACCTACAGGGATGAACACATCCACAACAGCTCTGGGCAATCTGTTACAATGTTTTACCACTCTCCTAGTAAAGAATTTCTTCATAGCTTTTCCTCTAAACCTAATCTCAGTTTGAAACCCTTCTACCTTGTCTTGCCACTACATGTTCTTTTAAATAGGCTCTTTCCATCTTTCTTATAGGGTCCCTTCAGGTTCTGGATGACCGCAATTAGGTTACCTCAAGGCCTTCTCTATTCTAGGCTGAACAATCCAAATTCTCTCAGTTTTTCTTCATACTAGAGGTGTTCTGTCCCTCTAATCCATTTTAGTGTCTCTCCTCTAGACTTAGTCTAATACATTGATGTCCTTCCTGTGCTGGGGAGCCCAGATCAGGATGCAGCTCTCTGGGTGGTGTCTGAGCAGAGCAGAGGGGCAAAATCCCCTCTCTGGCCCTGCTGGCCACGCTGCTTTGGATGCAGCCCAGGATACAATTGGCTTTTAGGGCTGCGAGTGCACACTGCCTCCTCGTGTTCAACCTCTCATCCCCCATCACACCCAAGTCCTGCTTGGCAGGCCTACTCTGGATCTGTTCATCCCCAGCCTGTGTTGACACCAGGGATTGCCCTGAGCCAGGTGCAGCACCTTGCACTTGGTCTTGTTCAACATCATGAAATTCCTGTGTGCTCACTTCTTGAGCTTGTCCAGGTCCCTCTGGATTAGATTCCATCCTTCAGGTGTGTCAACTGCACCACTCAGTTTGGTGTGATCTGCGAATTTGCTAAGGGTGCACTCTATCCCTTCATCTGTGTTAATAATTAAGATATTAAATAACAATGGTCTCAAATACAGACCCCTGAGGGATACCAGATGTCATGTATGTCCATCAAGACTTTGAGCGATTGGCTAGTATGTAACCATTCAATCAATTCCTTATCCACTGAAGACACATTGAATCCATCTCTCTCCAGTTTAGAGAAGGATGTTGTGATGGATTGTGTAAAAGTCTTTACAGAAGTCCATATAAATGACATGTAGCCCTTCCCTTGTCCACAGATGCAGTCAATCCATCATAGAAGGCCACTATGTGGTCAGGCACGACTTGCCCTAGGTGAAGCCATGCTGCCTGTCTTGCTCCACCTCCCTGTTCTCCATGTGCCTTAGCATAGTTTCTAGAAAGATCTGTTCCCTGACCTTGTTAGGCACAGAGTTGAGGCTGACAGGTCAGTAGTTCCCAGAATCCTCCTGTAGCCCCTGCTGTGCTCCATGCAGATCTTTGTAGCACCTTGCTCTTTGTGTTCTTTGCATTCATGCCTACATTGTTTCACTAAGAGTAATAGAGGCTTTTATTAACCAAAGACAAAAGACATTTCACTATACAGATCTTTAAGTATACATATTTCTAAAAATAATAAATATAATAACATGACAAAATTTTTCTTTCTTTTCTACTCAAGGTCTATTTTATGACAGAATTTCGTATTCTATATTTATATTCTGTGACAGCAAAATTTCCCTTAATGTTACTGGGGAAATAGAGTAAAGCTTGGCCATGGGTAAAAATTTACCCCCCAATTTCCCCTCATGTGTTTATCAATAAATCTAATATGTAAGTCTTGGCCGCTTGATACCCACTGCTCTGATTCTGCTTTTGCTGCTGGGAAGAGGCGCTGCAAATGCTCTGACTGCAGGAAGATTTTCAGATGCAGATTATGAATGTTAGGCTGAATCAGCCTTCTAATTATAATGGCTTTTAGGGTTTTTGTAGAAGTGCATTACTCTCTGCAAGTCTTTTAGGTGAAATATTGTGACATTAACTAGCAGCTCTATTCACACTGGAAATTATTTATTGCAGTAGTAAAATTTAAAGAAATTATATGATTACATATAACTGAAAAATTATCATACCCCTGTGGTCCTGACTGTCTGGTTACATCCTATGCCTTGAAGCCTCCCAGGTGTGTGATTATCTAATAATGATCCATTGCCTTATTGATTCAGCACCATATGTCAATTGCAAAGGGAAAAACAATGAACAGAAGAGTTTATGCCTACAGGGGCAGTTGCATGTTTACATATGTCAACGCTTTCTTATTTATTGAAATATTTAAGATTTGATATTGCAGTATAAATTTTCTTCTGAGAGCTTCTGTTTCTCCAAATGATTTAAAGAGCACAAAGTGAGGTTTCCAAGGCCTGCTGATTTTAGTGGCAGTACCTTCAGTTTGTATCGACTCCAGATAATTGCTGAGCAGATTTCTTTTTTACTTTTGTGCCTCAGTGTTCATTTTTATAAATTAATATTACAGATCTGTATCTTAAAAATCTAGCTCAAACCTCTAAATCAAAGTTATAGAAAGAAGTAAAAGCTGTTTTCATGTCTTGCATGCTGGAATTTCTTTTCCCCATGAATAAATTAATTTTAGCAATTAGTTTGGTTGTAATAATTTCTCCAGGACACGCACATATTGTAGGAAATTCTTCTAGCCTTGTTTTTCCAGAAACCCAGCATATTATTCCTCCTATGTACCACAGATGAGACTGGAATCATTTGAGTATGGAAGGGACTAGACAAGTGTCTGTAATAATCTTCTTTACATGTTGTCAATGGTGGTAGATAGTGACTGAATAATCTCAGAAATTCAGGAAAGAAAAACGGGATGAGTTATGCCCAATGCCACTGAATGTCTTCACAAGGAAAAAGGGTCATAATTATGAGAGTGACACAGTTTCTTTTTGGTGCAAGCTGTGCTTTGAATCTTCCTGCAAAACAAAATATCTGAGATAGAAAGCCATTGGGAAATATTCTGGACATCCAGAATTCAGGGATGTTTCAAAATTCTTAATATACTTGTAAAATGGGGAATTAATACTAACCTGTCATTCCACAAAATATGATAAGGATTATTTTCTGTAGCACTCACATAGCATAATGAAAAGTGCCATAGAGAAAAACCTTAAGGAAACCAATATTTACGTCCTCAAAAAATGACATGAATTGAATGAATTAAAATAGGGCATGGGACTGCTCAGTGAAAACTGGCTGTAAAACCCAGTGTTGAATGAATGCTCATTAACTGAGAACCTTTCGTTGCATGTAAATGAAGACAAACATGGTTTTATATATCTATTTTTTAATTAGAAGTGAATTAGAAGTGATCAGGTATTCTTTGGTCACCATCACTACTAACTTACTTTTGATAGCCTATTTAATTCAGTTTAATTAACCTTCCCTCATCCATGATCCTTTAGTTCTGCCCTTAAATTGGTCTGTAGGTACCCAAGGCCTATACTGGAATAGGAAAGGCAAAAACCCAAATGGAATTGATTACCTAGATAGAATTTTTTCTTCTCTTTCACTTAGAAGAGATTGTTATTAGAAGAAGCATTAGAGTAAAGCAGTGATTGTTACTGGCATTAATGTTTGGGGAAATAATTTCAACATGTCTATGCAAACTCTTGTTTTCAAATTTGATCACAGCTAAAGTTTACTTCACACTACTGCACTGTGAACAAAACAAATGCACAGGTAGCTGAACAAACTAAATAAGGGTGAAGACAAGCACACTGTAATGCTGTTCTGTGCTATAAGCTGGAAATAACTGAAAGCTGTAGAAATCTATCTATATCCTTTATAAAGGTACCTTTTTCTGGCCCACAGTTTAGATTCTCCCTGAACAGCCCTAACCTTAGAGAATAAATACAAAACAGCAACAGCTGTTTACTAAGCAAATGTTTCCTTGAAGGTTTTTAACCCCAGGCAGAAATAAGCTATTTTAGTTGTATTTTGTGCACTCAACTGTGTGAAATAACGTCCCATAGTTCAAGAAGTGGTTACAAGTGGGTAATTCCTCTGAGTAATATATGGTTAAATCATGGTCATTGATTTGTTTACTTAGAAATAGGGATTTTAAGCCTGCCTACCTGACAACCAGCAAAAATCTGGTAAAAAATCTTGATATTGCTTTTGTATTAATTGTCTAAGAGATAAGAGTATCTAAATGATGATAAGCATAATCTAACAAGTCTTTTTTTTAATGATAGGGTGGTCTTAGGTAATGGCTGCATCTTTGAATTACTTTATTCAGGCATCTTTATCCATGTGTAAAGAAACTGCAAGCAGGATAGATACTGTTTAAAAATGCTGATTATTAGCTAAAATGCACAATTGCGAACTGGGATAAGCAAGCAACAGAATGTATTATTCTGCTTATCAGAGTTTTACTGCAAGGAAGTCATCTGTCAGAAGAGGGAGGTTTAGACCCCCTTACTTCCTTGAGCAAGTTTCAATGCTCCTAATTTTCCATCATCTCCCAGCTATCTGGATTTTCCTTTATGATTATATACTTTGCCTTTTTGATGCTCTTTAAAAAAAAAAAACAAAACAAAAAACTGTGGGCTGATAATAATCAGCATCTAAACAACCCAACCTTCTCAATTTCCACAAAATCACAGGATAAGCTGAGTTGGAAGGGACCCACAAGTATCATTGAGTCCAACTCCCAGCCCTGCAGAGCACCATTCCCAAGAGGCATGCCATGTGCACGAGAGCGTTGTCTAAACAGTCCTTAAGTCAGGCTTGGTGCTGTGACCACTACCTGCAGAGCCTGGTCCAGTGTCCATTCACCTTCTGGGTGAAAAAATTTTCTCTAATATCCAACCTAAACCTCCCCTGACACAACTTCAGGCCATTTCCTTGGGTCTTGTCACTGGTGACCACAGAAAAGAGATCAGTCTCTACAACTGATCGATCTTCCCCTCGTGAGGATGTTGAAGAGCACACCGAGGTCTCCCCTCAGTTGCCTCTTCTCTAGGTTAAACAGACCAAGTGACCTCAGATGCTTCACATGTGGCTTCCCCTCAAAGCCCTTCACCATCTTTGTTGCCCTCCTTTGGACACTCTCTAACAGTTTGATATTTTTCTTATATTTTGGCAACCTAAACTGCACACAATATTCAGGGTGAGGCTGCACCAATGCAGGGTAGAGTGGGACAATTTTCTTATTTTTACCTTTTTTGTGTGCATGTCTCTGCTTCATTATTCTGCTTCACTATTTCACAGCTCTTTCTCATCACTTAGCAGTTTCCTTTAGCAGTATGAGCTAAAGTTAGATGGCTCAGGCATATCAGAGCTGGGACTTGCTCCTGAACTGTGGAGAAGGAGGGGTATTGTAGAGTGTGCATCTCATAGGACTAAAGATTGACAGAAATACAGCAAAATTATTCTACTAAAACCTTCCTTTTTTTGGAAGTAGAGTCTGGTTTGCACATCAGCTATGCTGGAAAATAAAGCTTCTACTTATGGAAACTATTCGGAATTTCTTCACAACAGTTGTCTGAATGCAGAATTTTATTCCAGTACATGAAATTCTAGAAAATTCTTCCCAACAGCATGTGTGTAACTTCACCAATTTTATTTTTTTTTCTACTTACCTTGGTTGGTTTTTTTTTTATTGTTGTTGTTGTTTTTTTTTTTTTTTTTTTTTTTTGGTTTTTTTTTTTTTTTTTTTTTTTTTTTTTTTTTTTTTTTTTTTCGCTGAGATATGAATGCTTTACTAAATTTGGGGTAACATGAAGAAATAACAATTGTTTTCTGAAAGAAAAAGAAAAGATTAAGTGTAGAAAACGTCCATATTCTGTTGTGCTACTTTATCAATATATTAATATGCTTTTCCAGTCTAATCATAAAACCACAAGTAGTTCTTCATACTAAATGGTCTGTAGCAGGTTTTTTAATTACACTCCAGTGGCTCAGAAGAAGTACCTCAAATGTGGTCATATGATTTACTAGTGTAATTACCTACTGATCTGCCTTAAAATTCATGCACTTTTCAGGTTTTCCTTAAAAAGAGGATATCTGTTAAAAGCCAGTTTTTAATGTATGAATTCAAAATGAAAAATCTGACTTCTTTTTCTTCAACATAATTTTTTTTTCTCTAGAAGCGTCTCTAGTATTTGGAGTTGTTAACATCTGCAGCTCTTGCCTCAGGTTTTTTTTTAGTTGTGTGATAAAATAGACCGCTTATTTTGGCATCAGAAGGCCTAGGTCTTTAGCAAAGCAAACCAAAATTCTGTGTAGTGGAATGCAAGTGTTGTAGTCACAGCAAAAACTTTCCAATTACCTCACCCAGTATCAGCTGATTATCAAAACAAACTTTCATGTTACTTTAAGCAACTTTACACTAGAAGCTGTAGTGAACCTGATCCTAGCCATCTCCTGTCTCCTTCCCATTTCTGACTACCTGTGATGGTTCTTACTGATATTTTGAACCATTTCTTATAGAAATTACATTCTTACACAGGTTTCTAGTAGGGTAGTGGTCTACTTTGAAGTTCAGACCAGTGAGAATTAAAGACTGGTTTACAGACAGTAAAATTAGTGTAGTTTGGCTTGTCACTATGTGTAGATGGGCATGGATGCCTGAGTGTTTTATAATAGCTGAACTAAAATAAAAAAGAACAGTGTCTCTCTTTATACATCTTTTTCCTCTTCATCTAGATTTTCTTTTACTTACAGATGCTTTTACTGTATGCAATGGGGAAAATTTAGGATTTAATCAGTAATCCAGCTTGTGTTTGAGCTTCTGAGAATGTGACAGTGACCCTCAGCTCTCTTGACAGTGAAGTTCAAAACTTGCTTCCTAGGAATCAACTTCCCATCACATATGCCATGATGTGTGAATTATTTTCAAGTAGTTTGAAGTGCCTAGTTAATCCATTAGGATGGACTTACTGGTTTTCAGTACTCTGAATCTCTGCTCCCCCCATGCTTTTGATCTGCATGTCTCAAGCATGTTTACCTTTGGACGATTCTCATTCTTGCAACTTTACAAGAGGTTAACATTACAGGAACCAGGTATCTGTAGAGTGTTAATGCAGCTGTTGACAAGGAATTGAGGACTAGGAGCAGGGCTACTCCTGACTATAAGAACAAGATTTATTACTCTGAGTGCAGATGCAATGATTTTATGAGCATTTGTGCTGACCTAATGATTACTGCTTTTCCTTTAGAGAACTGTTCTGATATGTGTCTGAATATCTCTGCTTAAATAAGGACACCTACAGATACCAATCTTGGACATATATGTGTTTATCCAAACTCCTGTATCTCACTGGAGTCACATATTTTATGTGGCCAAATACTTTGAGATGCCTATCTTTTGTTTGGGAGTGGTCAACATGTACACAAAATAATCAGTGACAGGAGTGTTACAGACCAGCAGAAGAAAAATTAACCAAAAAAGCCCAAGCTTTTATTTCTTGATGAACCCAAGTTCAGATTTTCTTGATATTTCAAGGTTGTAATTCTGTTCTTAAAAACCTGTCTTGCAGAAGTTGCACCTCATCTCACAGTAGATTGCTGTTCTTTAGGTCAGTTGTAACCTAAGCTATTCATTGCCTATGCCAGTGGAACAACTGGAAGACTGTACTCTGAATTATCTTGTCACTTTCAAAGTTTTGTTCCTCATTTTGTTGAACATGGATCACTTAATTGTCTTGGTTTTCTAGAACTTTACAAATAGTAGCATTGTTACACTTTCAGAAGTAAATATATGTTTGAGAAGGATGACTGGAAAAAAATGTAACTTCAAACTACACTATTTCATGATGGATTTTGTTCAGAAGCTAATTTCTTTTACAAATCCATACATATTGAAATTTAAACCAGTGCATTTCCTTTTGACTGTGTTTTGATTACAATCAAAGCAGTTAAAATAGTACAGGGAGAGAAAGGAGTTCATGAGCCTGTTAAGACCCTTAGTTGTCACTTTAATTCTGTTTTCTGCAGATGGCATACTCTTTCAGCTTTCAGTTTGATGCTATGTGTATGGTATGGATCCATATTTTTAATTAACTTCTGTTTAGTAAATAGATGTTCAGACATGGCTTAGAACTGCAATTAGAAGATTAGGGTTAGATTAGGCCTGACTGTGCTAATTAAAATATTTTTGAGGTCTATTGTTCATGCAATAAAATGTCAAGCGATTGACAAACCATAAGTGAAAAATTGATCCAATTATCAAGACAGACAAAATGTGCTTTTTTTCTTCCACTGAGAGTAAAGATTTATTATGGCCATTAGAAATACAGATGTTTGTGTATGTGTCTTAGAATTAATCTAACTTTGTTGTTCCTCAATGCCGTTTTGCTTGCTATGAGACAGAATTATCAATGGTTATTTCAGTGGATGGAACTGCCCAACCTTTTTCAACTGAGATTTTATTCTGGAAACAAATGACTGGTGTTTCCCATATTAAGGAGGCGGAGGGGCATGAGCAACCTTCTACCATTGTTCTGCTTGAACTGAGAAAATCTTACTGATTGCTCCAAATATATGATAAGGATCTACAGTGGAAATAGTGTGACACAGAAGTCTAAATACCTAGAAAAAAGAAGCAATGAAGAATAATTGTGAAGAATATCCAGTAATTTTTTTAAGTAAATTATTGATAAATATGTGATAATCCAGCATGTTCTAAGCAAGTTTATCAAGACACATAATTTTATAATTACTTTTCAAAAACATATAATGATACATTTTAGAAGTGGTTAGGCCTTCTGTAAGTGCTATGGAAATGAACACTATGAAAGCCCTGCTGCTCAAATGGTGGGATTATTTATAATTCATGTTTCTAATTGATCTGTGTTCATTTACCTTAACACTAATCTGTTCCTGTACCATTGAAACCCCTTTTTGCTTCTATTTAGGTAGTCCCTAGCACCTTGGTGGAAGCTGTGGAGTCCTACCCCAGCTATAACTTGACTACACTACAATGGCAAAATTTATTTTTTTTTCAGTTCCTACAAAACAGGCTCCCCATCTACAGATCAGCCCATTAGAACTTCAGAGCACATATTGCTTCCCTTAATCTTTCACGGACATGTACGACCAGAATTGTATGTAACTTAATATATTTCATATGAATGCTCATTGGTACAGTATAGAATGGAAATACTCTTTCTCTAGCAGAAATTCCTCATCAGAGTCATCCTTGGATCATATGCCTTTTAAACGATTGCAATATCCTGTTGACTTACAGTCATCCCCTGTGATTAATTATGTTACAAAGGTCTTCTCTTCGTCATTCTTTCTAGTTGAGGGATTCTCAATTGAATTTATAGCAGAATTTTATATTATTGATTCTCAGGAGCACAATTCTGCATTTTATACAATTGAATTTTGTACTATTGAATATAATAAAAAATGAGTTCCATCTGGTTTTATTTGCTTGCTTTTTATGCTCACTTCCAATAGGGACTGAGAAAACAAATGAATCTGCTTGACTCTTTTCAAACTGGGACTTTCAATGAGTACTTTTGCAATCCCCCTTGCTAATATACGTATATATGTCTGCTAACAGAGCTTGTTTGCTCAGCTAATCAGGGAATGGCAATAACAGAGACTGCATCATTGACTCAGTCATTAATCAAGATGCTTCTAAGTTAGGAAGTTCTGGAGGTACTGATACAAACTACAAACTGGGAGCTCTACCCTGGCCACAAGAGTCAATAATAAAGTTCTCATTGTCTTTAAAGAGATTTTTGCATTTTTAACATCCACGTTGAACATTTTTTCTGTGTTTCAGTCATGTAGAATTTTCTGCTGTCCTGCAAAGCAGATATTTCCCTGGATTATGTGTGGATTTATACAACATATTGCCCATATTGTTGTTTGTTTCCTTGGCTCAGTGTTTAGAAATAGTTTGTGTTCTAGAGGGCAATGTTGCACCAGTATTTTTTTATGCTTTTCTTACAAAACAGTGAGAATTTGGACAGAAAGTGTGTGCATATGACTATTTCATTCTTTATCCTACTATTAATTATATACTCACTAAAAAATCTATTTTTGTCTTAAGAAAATATTTTTATTGCAAATATATACCGATCTGCTCTGGGATAGCATCATTTTGTGGAGTGCCCAGTTTTTTTTATTTTATACAAAACCAATAGTGTTCTGCATAAATTGTCATAACTACTAATGGAGGATAATGATTGTGATCTTTGATTCCTGGATAGTCTAGATCAGGGAACTAATTTCTCAAAAAGCCTGTTCCCAAAGTATCACATACTTTAAACAATACTGAAGTATTCTGCACCTCTTAGAAGTTTGCTTTTTTTTTTTTTTTTTTTTTTTTTTTTTTTTTTTAATTGTCAAAAGGCAACAAAAATCTCTGGGACTAACAATCCAATTTAAACCCTACCCATCCATTTCCCTCAGTAATTGATTTTGACCTCTGGAGCAGTAGCTTGAATTTGGAATAAATATCTGCACTAATGCGGATTTGGCCATTTTCATAAATATTTGGTCAGGACATAATTTTTACAGAATCACACTATGCTCAAAGCAAAGATTTAACAAAACTTGGTCTGAGTCTTTGAAGTTTTTCCTCTTGATGAGAGAGGCTAGCTAACTTCAGAAAGTAAAGACAGTCATCAGACTGTACCTGTTCCCACCACACAAAGTGGCTGAACATGTGAGAAACCTGTGTTTAAAGGTAAACATTTCTTATTCCTTTTTCTTTGCCAGTGCAGGTATGTTCTTAAATTGGAAACAAGATTTTATTTAGGTAGGTCCTTTTATTTTTTTGTGTGTCCTTTTCTCTTCTGTTCTTATCTCTCTGGCCCTAGTTGGGAAGAGATGCTCTGAAGCCTTTTTGAGTTAGAGTAAAAAGAGAAAAAAGAGACAATGATAGCTGTAGAGGAGAGAAAATTGGACCATAAAGCAGGAAATGTTCGCTGTATAAGTAGGCTGAAGATGGCATGTGTCTCAAGAAAGAAACTGGGATGATACGGTGAGTATAGAAATCTGGGGAGGTGGTCTGTTTGATTTGGTTTAGACAAGAAACTGTATTGGGATAGGAGGAAAATATGTGGGTAGCAGACATGGACATGGGATAAGTTTTTGCCCTTGACAGCAATACAGTGTAAGTGAAATTAGTTTTCTTTTCGCAGTGGATGTTTCCTTCAGATTATAAAGTCAGGACCTGCCCAAGGTGAGTTCTCTCTTTAGGGTATGTCAGTGACCCTGGCACTGTTTTGTGGGAGAGCCCTTTGTTCCTTTCTTGCATAAAATTGCTTTGCTTTCTAAGCAGATTAATTACATCTCTTTAAAAAAATACCAAAATCAAACAAACAAAAAAAAACCCAACAAAACCCAAAAAAACCCACCAAAAACAAAGCTTCTGAAATCTCTCTGCTGGGATTGAAATTTATCCTAATTGTTTTTAGTTGTCTAAGAATTATCAGCCCAGTCTATTTGGGAATATGCATTAGGGAGAATTTTATTTGTAATTGGTCTGGTGAGTTCAGACATCTAACCCAGAAAGCTAACCTAGTCTAAAATAGGTGTTAAACGCTATGTTTAGTGAGCTAGGTGGTGCTAGAAGCACCTGGGGAGCCACATTTCATATTCATTACTAAAGATATGAGAAAATTGAGTTGAACAGCTGTTTCAGCTTACTGTAGTGATTTCTGAAATACATGCCTAATTCCTTGTTACTGTTATCATTTCATGCTCTATTGTAATGATCACAGTCACTGTGCCTGTTCCCATATGTTATGTTACTTAGATGACCAGCCTCATCCCCTCTGCAGTTTCTGCAGTTTGTTGAAAGCCTTCAACCACAGACAAAGCCCTTTGGTCCTCAAACCTTGACCCCTGCCTGACTCCTGCATTCTGGCAGCTACAAGTTGACTCAGTTGCTCAGAGTGTCCTGAAGCTCCTCATTGCTCTGAGTCAATGTACAAAGCAGAGGAAGGATCATGGTTTTTCCACACAAAATCAGTGTGTCAAAGTCCAGTTCAGGCAAAAAATTCTTCTGCTCTCTTTTGTCCCATATTTTTCTGTCACTTGCAGCAGTTTAATCAATTACTCCCTCCTTTTGAATATAGGGCTCAGCTTGTGTAAGCAGGTATAAATGCATCCATCTAACAGTCAAACAAACAAGAACAAGTGAAGACAACAGGGAGACTCATGAGTGTGGCTTCCCATAATTTAATTATAATTTAGTTTTTGCTTTAACTGTAGGTGAAGGGAAGAAATAAAAGCACCCTAGCTAAAAGCAGTATTTTCTTAGTAAACACAGGACATTAATATAGATCAACCATTCTTTCCTCAGACTTGCTAATTATTCCAATATATGCTTTCATGGAATAACAATGCAACTGATTAGCCAGCCTGTGTCATCCCGTTACTATAGAAATTGCTCAGTGCAATCAAGCATCCTGGCACTATAATCAGTTTAGCTCTCTTTAACCATCATAGAAAGGGCAAAATAAAGCATTTCTGGTTTGAATTTTTAATTTAAACATTTCCACATTCTCAGAAGCAGGTGTGTAATACTTTGTCAAGACAGCGCAGCCTTTGAAGGACCGTCAGTCATGGCCTGCACACAACTCCTGCTCCAAACTGCCCTGGGATCAGGGCAGCCACAAGTCTATCTGGGCTCGGTGGCTGTAATTCCAAGGAACAAATAAAGCCCTCAAAGATCAGAAAAGCACTGACAATTAGTTTAGCACTTCAAGCACCCACAACAGCCCGTACTTGAGCTGTATGCTCACCCCCAGTGATGGGGCCCTGAATGGCTGGTTGATTTCCCAGTACTCTTGGGTGGTGACTGGTTCCATGGCTCTCCCAGTGTGGCAGTAGTATGGGATCATAACCTAGATCAGGGTCTTGGTGCAGTGTATCCTTGTGTATGAGTTTTGGCACAGATGCAAAGAGGGGGAGAAATAACAGCATCTTGCACTGGATCTATTACTTGTCTGGGCAACTAAATTTTTGTCTGTGACTGCAATTTCCCATTTGATACAATCATAGAATCATACAATGTTCTGGGCTAGAAGGGTCCCTAAGGATCATCTCATACCAATGCTGCTGCTTGATGGATAGGTTCAGAGCATTTTAAGCTTCAATATTCTGCATTTACCCTTGATATTTCTTTCTTGATCAACTTAAATGAGTGAAAATCAGCATTATGACTGTATTATTTCAATCAGCAGTGGGGGTTTCTGGTTTTTAAATTTTTTTAAAAAATTATTTCATTGTTTTTACACATCAACACTTATTTTGTGGTCTTTTGTATGCCTTTCAGAGTACTAGTTAAAATACTGGGTTTTTTTTCTGTTTTTTTTTAAGTGTGCTTGAAAATAACTGTCAGAGAAGTGTATGTAGAGCAGGACTTTTTATATACATGATAAACTACAAGATCAAAAAACTATTGACATTTTAGTAAACGTATTGTACCGCAATTGCACAGAATCCCTAATTTTAAATGTAGACACAGTCTTAGAAGGCATCTCAATTATATTGCTAAAACTAATGTCACTATGTTGGTATTGCATAGATTGTATTGCTACCTGGTAACTATAGAAGTATTGCTTCTTTGAAAAGAAAAAAAAAGAACAAACAAAAACAACATACCACAGCTGCTAGGAATAAGTATAAAAAAAGCTTTTTTGTAGAAGCCCAAACTGCATTAATTTCACAATAGAAAGTATTTCCAGTTTCAGAGTTTTGTTCCTTAAGTTATTTTTCTTTTGACAAATAATGTGAGGTCAAAGAGAGAAAAGCCATAGAGAGCACAAAATGCTTTTGTTTCAACTTCATTTGAACTGGATTTGAGATAGGATTCTGTGTACTTTTCTTAGTATGCTTCTTGCTCAGTACAGGGCTGATCCCAAGTGGGACGTGTATACACTTCTTTAAAAGAAATAAAAAGATGCATGCGAACCTTGAGACAAGAATTAGGTTCTCTCAGTTTTTGTCAGGTCACACATTTATTCTGCTACTCATGCAGTGTTCTAGTTCCTTCTGGTATTGAATGAGTTGTTTAAAAGCAAAGAAAATCAAACCCCTGTTTTCTATCTGTCATTCTCTTCTCTTGTTCTTTCTGCCAATTTTAAAAGCAATCTTGTTGAAAAATGTTTACCCTTAAGGTTGTTTGATAGAAGATGAGAACTATTTGCACCCGAGAAACATTGAATAGCATGACAAGACTTTGTCTTTGAACAGATGTCATTTTTACCCCTACTTTATTTCCTAGATCAGATTGTTGATTATAGAAAAGTAGATTTCATGGTTGTCTAGCCCCATAAACTACTGTGTTTCTTTCTGCAGTCTGTGGCACGAAACTCAGGTAAATGAGTGACCTATAAGTGGTTGTTGGGGTTCAATGCTTGCTTCAGCACTGGGTGTGAGCTTTGCACAGTCACGTGAAAAGGATAAATTCCTGTGCAAGCTGCTGAATGTCACAGAAACTCAAATCCAAGGTGAACCTGGGAACTGAATTTCTTTTTCTGATAAGTGTAAAGGGTGTTTCAACTTAATTCAAACTAATTTATTTATTTAAAATTTTGATCCTTGAAGTGAGATTTTTTTTTTTACTTGAGGAAGCATATTGGTAATAGACAGGGTCCGTACCCCAAAACTCAAATATTGCTGCTGATGTGTTTTTGTCTAGGTGACTGCCATTTGATTTATTTCTTCAGTATCTGTGAGTCTTTTGTTATTTATCTTTCTGGACCTAAGCATATTTAAAGCCTTGCAAACTCCCATGAACCTGACACCTCTTTTCTGGAAATAAGCATACTGGTCATGAGAAAACAACACAAATTATTCAGCTAAACAAAGACCAGTGATTGTGAACAGGAGATCTAGATTCAAAGCACAGAGCTCACATTTCCTTGTCCAAGGGACTGAACTGTATATTTCCATTGGCAGTGTAATGACATTCAGGGGCTCATCATCAGCAAGTATCTATCTCCTCCTTGTGGGAATTTGTGTTTTTCTTTTCCTTCGGTCCATAATTCCTACTGCTGAAAATTTTTTCTGGTATAAATACATAATTTAAAAAAAAGCTTTCACCTACAGATACAGGTCATTTAAGTTTACTAATCATTTCTTAATTAAATATTTTAATATTTCTGTTTGACAGCTGTTTGTTGCTGAGCAACTCATTTTTTGTATAAAAACTGGCACAATAACTGATGTGTTTACAGTCATCTGTCACATGGAAAAGAAGAAATAAAAAATAAATTGTATAACTTACAAATTCACCTCTTCATTTAAGCATCCTTGCATGAATTTAATTGGTAGAAACAGTGTTATGCCATATATGCTCCAAATGAATAATGAGTGACCTCCATAGGTTCTCTAATTGCCGAAAAACCAGCACAGCATACAAATCAGTGGGAAGTTCAAAAATCTAAGTCTTGTATCATTTAATAGCAGTTTAATGAATAATGCCTAGGCTACCTTAGGAGTGCACTGCAATCTCTTAAGAAGTTCTTCCAAAGTCAGAAGAAATTGTCTCTCTTGATGCTGGGTATTTGCCAGAATATGAAGCTGGAATAGTAAGCCATTCCTTGGTTGAATAGTCAGTGTCAAACTGAATATTCTCAATGTCAAACTGAAATTATTTCTCAGAGGCTCCTTTGTTTATTATATTTAAGGCCATTTCTATAACTTTTCTAAAACAACTGATGGAAGGACTAGAAACCCTAGTTGCCCTTTGATTATGCATAACACGGGCTCTACATACTATGGTTTTCTCTTTAAAAAGCTGAAATTATTGACATTTTATAATTCTTAAAAACATATTGAAACTTAATATTGCCAAATTTTCTGTATATATGGTTTCTCAGCAATTTCTTTTCATAATAGAAAAAAAGACATGACCTTTCTGCTGAACTGTTTATGACAAAGTCAATTTGTGCTCCATCTCCTGCAAGTGTAATTGACTGATAACTAGTCTGAAATCTAAGCTGCACAATTGTAATTAATTATATCACGATTGACTTGCCGTTCTTCTTCTCAGTCCTCCTTTATGCCCTTCTCAAAATGGTACCAGGCTAACAGACAGATGATACACTGCACTTTCAAATTCAATATCTAAAATATCATTTCTCTCAACAATAGTAAGGATCATACTTCAATTTTCAAACATCCAGTTCTTCCTACAATTTTGAGGTATATTGTTTCTGTGCTGAAGCTGCATTACTGCCAACTACAGTCCAGTGTTGGAAAGCAGAAATTGACAAATCCTGACAGGACAGCTTGAGGAGAAGGCAGAAGTGAGAGCCAAGTAGAAAGCTGATATGGGAAATTCTGACTGATGCCTGAACGTGACTGATAAACAGATGAAAGGCAGGAGGAACAATGTCAGCTGCTGCTTAAAATAGCCTGGAGAAAATGAGAACAGTAGGATCTGTTGAGGATGGGTCAGTGCTTTGATAGCATTGCTAAATCAATGTCACAGACTCCTGATGGCAGTACAGCAAAGGACTTAAGAAGTCATAGAAGTCAGTTTTCCTGTTAAGCCAACTTGTGAATTTCCTCACTATTAATCAAGTCCCATTTTTAATCAAAGGATAGGCTGCTATAAAATAAGCCCTTATATTTCTCCAGTTTTGACATCTGGTAGTATGCCCATTTTTAAAAAAGGAAGGATACTCAGTGTTAGTTTAGACCCACTGCTTTCTAGCCATTAATGAATTGTTGTAAATCCTTTCCACAGATAATTTTTTAGAGCTCATATAGCAGTTCTCATATGCAATGGACTCTTTATAGATTGTGAAGCATCACTGAAAAAGAGAAATATTCAAAATTTTAAAAGGCAGTATTCTGTATTTTTATATTTCTTTCAGGCATCAAAGAGAAGCTATTAGTGTTTGATGAATGATGAACATCCATATGGATAACTTATGATTTAATGTCTCACAACGCCTCAAAGGATAGCACTACACTTTCTATTGTACTGCCTACAGTAAAAATAGACTACCTTTTAAATTAAAGCACAGGACATTCTGATTTCATAAAAAAGCAATGACATATTGGGATGAATGTTCCTCCTTAGGCTATTGTGACTTTATTGAGTCAGTGGGCTTGCTCCTGATTTGCAGAGTGATAAAAAAGAACCTGGTCAATAATTTTTATACAGTTGTTTAACAACCTTCATTTTCTATATATAAATGTGTACAAAATATAAAGGGTTGAATATGCCCTTTATAACATATATATCTTCCTTTTACACAAAACTTATGTTGTGTTTCAAACATGAGGAAGCACAAGCCAGAAAGGTATTGATAATACAAGGAAACATTACGATCTCCCAGATATTGCACTTCTAAGGAACAGGTTTTTACCAGTGAACTATGGAGCTGTATCCTCACTGGGAGTGTGGGGAGGGCAACTCCTGCTCACTGTGCTCTCTGATGAGCAGCAGTTGCCTGGCGACTGTAGATATGACACTGATATCCTTTCTCACCTCTTTTGTGATGCCCTGCTTCTCAAAGGATACATAGAAAGAACAGCCTCTGCCAGACATGCAGGTATGCAATATTTCTCCTCCTCTGAAGTACATGAGCCATGTTTTTTGCATTCTTCAACCTACTGAGCTCTAGCTCTCTCCAGACAGCACCATCTCATTCCCCAATGCAAAGCTCCACCTTAATCCCAACCCAAAGGCAGTCACAATCTCCTTCAACATTAGCTCTGGTCTTTTTTTTTTTTTTTCCTTCCTACCCTGCCCTGAGCATCAGATGTGATTGTATATCTCTTTCGACATCTGTTTCATTTCTAAATTGTCAAGGGCTGTTACAGAGAAGTTTTGTGGTAAACGTGAGACTTCAAGATCTTGTGAGACTGTAGGGCCTCCAAGCACTAACCACACTTTTATCTGTTTTCTTGCAACAGTGGTTCCTATAATATTTAGAGTTTATGGATAGGTAGGATTTCATGTAGGAAGGATTTTCTATGAAGGAAAACCCAACTATTTTATATAGAGGAGTTCTGGATGCAGAAGAAACAGGTGAACAAACAGGGCTATTCTGGTTCATTTGTCATGACAAAAGGGTGCAGATTGGTGTGAGAAGAGTTTAGGGACAGGGTATAATGCTCTGATCAAGCTGGTGGGAAGCTCTAAAGCCACTGCTCTAATGAAAAAGCACTTAAAAATTCTCCAGGTAATGAGGACAGATCCAGCTTCCCCAGGTTCAAGGAGAAGACCATGTGGAAATCACTGGACTGTAAAGCTAGCTCATATGGGTCTATATAAAGTATAGATATCTTCCTCCAACAGCAAGCTTTGGAAAACTAGAACAGTTCCACAATCTAAAAAATTTTTAGCTATATCCAAATAACTTAGCAATGAATCAAAAGTGTGGAGCTGCTGAACACAGTATATTCAATGGTGGCACATTGGGTTCTCTACAGTCTGTTAGTAGCAGCTTTCGTATAAAAGCCCTTGGGCAGTTATTGTGTTTGAAGGGCTCAGTTTGGAAGAAAATCCCAGAAATTTGGCTTTATTGGAGTAATTTTGTATTGATATTCAAGACAGAATAGAACACAGTGTAATTTGGCAGAAGTACAGCACTGTGCATTGTATTTCAGGATATTTCATTGCATGTCTGACAATTTTAAAATAAAATTGGCTTTTACTATAAAATAAAAATGTATTTTGAAGGGAACTTTTAGGCCTATGTTGAGAATTTGGGATTCAGTCAAAAATATTTTGGGACAGTGTTTTGTACTTTCATGGTTAATTCTGAATGCTTTTATGTTCATAGCCAGCTCTTTCTTTTTCATCTTCATAGTGTCTCTACTTGATAAACAGGACTAGACCATTATAATTTTGGGGAAATGCAGTGATGGAAAGAAATGTTTATCTTGCCATTTCTTATTATGTGTTCCAATAGCTATAAAATACTGCATTGAACTACAGATAATAGTACAAAATGAGCTAGCTAGAACAGTTAAGTCTAGTTTTCTAAATCTGTCTTTTTAGATAAAAAGTTGTATATCTAATGTGGCAAGCCTGAGGCATACTTTATTGTTATAAAAGCATGTTTGATACAATGTAAAGCTCTAATATTTTGCTTCTATCTCAGTAACTTTAATTTAAAATTATTTTAGAAGCCTCGTTTGCAGATAATAAAAATATCTTTACATTCAGATTGATTCAAATGGCTTAAAGAATTCATGGAATGTATCCTTACAAGTGATGAATAACACATTCTTTGGAAAAGTGGTTCAGAACTTTCCTATTAATCCTCTTTTGCGTCTTCCTTAAAGATACTTCTTTACCTGAAATTTAAGAGATTGCTCCTTATCCAGCCAAGTGAAAAAAATCTCATTTAAATTTACTACCTCACCTGTACACGTTACTTATCTCTTGTATTGGAAGAACTGTCCATTTAATTCCCTTATGGATTATATGGTATCTGATATTTAATAACTCCTGCATGTTGTCATGGCATGAATAAAGTCCTACAGGGGAAGACAAGCAGTGTTTTGAAAGGATATCAACACATCTTAGGTGTGGTGGCTTCTTTAAAAATGTAGATATATTTTAGGAAATGCTAAAGAGTCATTGACTGGATCTAGCAAATGTGGACTGCCTGTAGGATGCTTGGCCTGCTGGGGACCCAATTTGATCACATGCAAAGGAGTCTTAGTAACAGATCCTTTTGGAGAATCCTACTCCAGGTGAACAGGCCTGGGCATTAAGCAGACTTTGAGTGGCATACATTGAAAGCACACATCCTGGTACTTGGGTCTTTACACCTAAGTGAACTAATTATCTGGAAGACAGCTAAAATTTACTTGTCTTAAAAATTAGTATGCAAGAAGTTTGATTAAGAAAACTTTGATTAAAATTAGATAAGACACTACTGAAGTGTGAATGTTTTGTGTCGCTATAATGATGGCAGTTGTTGATGAAAGCTGCACGTTTCGAGTTGATAATTAAAATTTTCAAAAGGTCCCAACCTACTGGTTCTAGTTGAGGGAATGATTTCATATTACTCCCACACCCTAACAGGTGCAGCTCCTGGTAACTTTTGTATTGTGCCCACATAAGCAGGACATTGGGAGAACATAGGAGAAGATGTATGGAGTTACCCACCTACTTCAGTCTTCAGTCTCTGACAAGCCTCCAAGGGTGGATGCAAGGTGAAGAGTAGGCGAACAAGCAAAAAGAATATGATACTTTTTTGAGCACCCTCCCCAATTCTATGACTCAGTTCTTCAAGAATCTTCTTGCCTCAGATTTGTTTTAGATCATACATATTCTGCAAAGCTTTGAATGAAAACATGTTTCTGATTTTTTCCTTTTTATTTTGAAGCTTGAATTCTTTATCTTTTTATGTAATTGCTGACAATTCTTCTTTAGTTACTTAATTATTTTTAAAAATAATGCAATCTTTTAACCTCATTGCTCTATTACACTCTTTCTTCTGAGCTTTACGATGCTGAAATACATGGAACCTAACAATTGCAATGGACTATTATGGATTGTGGTAGGACACATTTTCAGCAGGGTCCATAGGACTCCACTCTCAGTATGCCTCAGAAAGTGAGGGAAAGGCAATAAGGAGAATAAAAGTGGCTCACTGACAACTTAGTACAGTGAATATAATTATTTTTTTCCGTGTTTATGTTTCTAAATTTCTCCTCTGTGCAGGTATGTCACAGGTTTGTTCTTTTGCATATAATTATTCTGCAAGGTAGAACAGCTTACTGTTCACTGTCACCTGACCTGGCATTGAATGGACTATGAGCTCTCTCAAAGTGGGGCTCTGCCTGGATATGTGTCTGCTTCCCAATAAGATCAATTAGCCACCATGGACTATTTGATGCCTGGATGTTTCTGTTTCATACACACAGACACCTAACAAATGGGAGAGACTCATCAGTATTTTAAAACAGGCTGCACTGTGGATTAAGTCTCTTTCATTTATTTGCCCCGAGAAGGGAATCTACACCGAGCAAAATTAAAGTTCCTCCTTTTGCATGTCAGTTTTAACTCACCTAGTTAAAATCAGGCTGTAAGTCTTAACAGAAGAAAAACAATTTAGTACTTAGGAAAACAAGTATAGGAGCTTATCCCACCTGAGCCACACAGAAGGGGTTTCAGGTGACAACTGAAGTACACATGCACCATGTATCCCCTAATTCAAAGTTCAGTAGACATATTTTGATTTGTATCAGCTGGTCTCAGGTCAGACCTCTGACCTGAACCTGTATTTCTAGAGAATTTGAACTTTTCCAGCTTGAGAAACTTTTAATAGCATCAATCCATGACCTAGAAGTAAAAATGTACTTTGAAAGGAAGGAAGAGCAAGCAAGAATGAAAAAAAATCCTACATCTATATGGAAACTCGTGGCATTTTTTGCTTCTAGAATGCAAGTATTTTTACTTCTGTAAAATCCCCAGTGATTGCAGTGGGTAAAGTAGGTATTCATAACTTTCTGAAGGATCAAAGCCTGCAGAAAACAAATGATAGAAAGGAAAAAGGTTGTGAACTGGTTCTGCATGGAGAGTTGTGAAAGGTGCTTGGCTGTTAAGGATACAAGTATGAGACTGCAAACTGCAAAGCAAGTTAAACAGGGGAAGCTCTATTGAGAATTGGAAATAACAGAATTGCTACTATAAAGTAGGTGTTTGCATCTATTTCCATCTGTCTTTATAGCACTAGCTACATGGTTGGACATCAAACAAATTTCTGGGTTTTTGTTTTCTCCTTTTGTTTAATATATCAAAATGTCTTTGCCTATCTAACCCAGAGTTTGTACATTGGGACTTTTAAATAGAAAAATCTGTTCCAATAAATCAAGTCTTCTCTAACTTAGCTGGCAGATGGCATCCCTGTTTATGGCTTTACAGGGAATTTGAAAGCATATGTGTTTGATGAATTGCCATAAATACATGGTGGATCCTGCAGCAGGAATGGTTCAGAGGTGCAGGTAGCAGGTAATAAATAATTAACGGACACCAAAGCAATATCTTTATTTTCTTGCTGGAGCTGAGTGTAAGCCATATCTATTCAGCTGGTTTTTTGTACTGATTACTAGTCAGAGCAGCTGAGACAATGCAGGAATAAGGACTCCCATCTCAGTACCTCCTAAAGCATTTGTAGTTGTTACTCAGCTGAATAGTCTTCCCACTTTAGAGTGCTTGGGTGCTCAGGAGGGTCTTTCTATATGCAAGATCTGCATGTGAGTTGAATGATTCTGTTCCTTCTCCCTGTACTTTTAAATTCTTTCAGTGTAGACAGCTTGAAAAAGTTTCCTTTGCTTCTCTCATGTAATTTCATTGTTTACATAGTGCCTATTTATGTGAAGATACACTTTCTGAGACTTTTTGAATGACTAAGACTCCAGAAAACTCTGGACTGTGTGGATCCCTGAGTTACTCCACATGAAACGTCTACAGGTGACACAAAGTCAGCTGAGCACTGTCTGGCAGTACTTGCTGCCAGAGGCTCTTGTGCATTCACTCAGCAAGGATGGTTAGATTCCATTGGCATTTTGAGGCACTTAATATTGTTTGCTGAAAATTAACAACTTGGGTTTTGTTCCCCCAAATTATGTATTTCTCTTACCTCACTTCAAGGACTCTCATCTAAAAAGGTTTATTTTCTGCAGATGGGATTCACAATAGCATAAGGAGCTCTTTGCTTTATGAATTTTCAAGTATGTTTTCTAAAGGAGTCTGTGTTACCAAACTTAAATTTTATTGTAGTGCCAATTTGCTATTCCTGCTGATGTCAGCAAAGGCTACTCATGAAATAATGTACTGTGGTGCTACACAACTGTAGGGAAAATATTTCCCTCTAAGGTAACCCCCTCTTCTCAAAGAGTACTTTGTACATTTATGCTCAAGCCTGAACACAAAATCCTGCTTGTCCCCACCCTTTTGTTTCATTGTGACTTTTCAAAACTGTCCATATCAGTTCTGAAGGACAGGAAGTGGCAATACAATGATATGCTCCAATGGGATGATGAATGTTGTTAAAAACTATTAATAGGATTTAATGCATTGATATTTATGAGTACATATGTTATGTGTCTTGACTTTTAAGGAAGGACATATGAGTCACACTGAGAAACACTATGCTCCACAGGCAGTATTTTGAAGTGTAATTTCTCTGGGACCTTTGCTAATACTCTTTGGAGTAGTTCCCCTCAAAATACCAGGTGGGGGTAAAAAGACATAGGACAAATAGCTCAAATTGTGCAGTCTTCTTTCTGATAATGCAGGGACATTGGAGACATCCATAGACTGTTCTTATTTGAAAATTCATTGAAAGTTTCATTTCACATGAAAAACATGGTTGCTCTGTTTTCTCTATCATGAAGTCCAAGTTTGGTCACCAGCTGTAGTGACTGTTAGCATGTGTGCCTCAACTTTCTGTTGATGTTAGTTTGAGCTTTTCCTTTGCCCCTGGAAGGAATCTAGGCACAATGGAGCTGTGATGATAGCTGGGTCAGTCTAACTTTTATGACTGACCAATCACACTAGCAAAAGGCACTTACAACAAGTGTCAGGATGAGTGCACAGGGAAAGGCTTCTGGCTGATTGAAGTAAAGTCAGAGATGGAAATGGGTACAGATGGTTGGATTCCTACTGGAGTAAATAATCAGGGATATTATTTTCATTTGAGATCTTTATATGCTGGCTTTACATTTACTTATTTTTTAAAACATCATACAAGTTTTCAGGTGCTGGAGAATCAGTTTAACTATTACATATAGGTGTGGCCACAATATTAGGATTAGATCCCTAAATTTACACGAAGCCTTACTTGTGATAAAAGAGAGCTATAAAAATTTAACAAGAAATTTAGGTTACTTCTAGAAGCAGCAGTTCTCAGTAAACAGCAGTACTTAAGAGTGTCACATTGTAAATACATCAATATAATTCAAAAAATTAAGCACAGCCTGTTAGGTTTGTTGATAATCATTTTATTGGTGCATCAAAGAACCCTGGACTTACTCAAATGAAAAAAATTCTAGCAGTTGTCCTGCTCTTTTTAGCAATGGAAATTGATTGTGTAAGTATTGTAAAATACTTCAACATGGTGAAAATCCAAAGCTGAAAAAATTTGCTCTGATGCATAGAGTAGCTGGGGAATACTTGGGAAAGCTGAGTTCTCAGTAGTTAGGTACACTTTTTCATTTCTGTTGCAGATATGTTATTCACAGAGTAGTGGCACAGAGGACACATGTAAAAGACAGGTAGGGTTCAGAGAGTACTCAAATGAAAAAAGCTCCATATCATCTGCCTGAAAGTGCTATTGCTTTAGGTACCAAAACTGCTTTCAGCAAGGATTAGGATATTTCCTGCAGTTTTTCACTAATTGAAGCTGGTGCAACATCTCTTTGTGTCACAGAAATACATTCACTGCTCTGCCTCTGACAGTGGGAGCTATGCTGTGTGAATATCAAAACCTTTCAGATGTTAGAGAAGCCTTTCATGCATGACAAACAGAGAATTTTTACTCTGATTTGTGGGCATGATGGCACTGGCTCCACTTGGGAAAAAAAAAAAAAAAAAAAAAAAAAAAAAAAAAAAAAAAAAAAAAAAAAAAAAAAGAAAAAGAAAGCAGCATAAATAGTTTGAATCAAATAGAACTGTAGAAACAGGAATCTTTGGAATTTACCTAAAGCTCCCTTGAGCTGCTGGGATTTCTTCCCTTGGCTTTAATGAGCACTGAATAAAACTCTATTTTTTTGGATGTGTTTGCCTTCTTCTCTAAATTTCCTTTCCAGGAGTGGTCTTTCAGACCATGATTACAGAAAGGATATAAACACATTCACATACTCAGTTCCAAAGAATAATTAATCAAATGTGTAATCAAATATATTTGAAATGCTGTATCATGAACTTTTCTAGCTCCCTGATACCTAAAAAAACCCACAGATTTAGTTGGCATCATAGCACACAATAGATTACTTAAACGTTATTATATTAATATACTTACTTTAACATAAATAGTAGAGCAGTCCATTCAGCTGACTTTATTGCATTATTCAGTCTCCAATGCAACAAAAGAACACACCAAAACCCCCAAACCCAAGAAATAAATAGAAAGAAAGCTATAAATCAAACTATCCCTTTGTTTTAGTTTACCATTTCTTGTTTATATGAGTCTTATACAGGATATGATGGCATTTCAAACTGCAACATAAACAGGTAGTCACATCGATATTCTGATATTCAAATAAAAAAGACTGTGAATGTCAAAAAAGAAAATATATTTTACAGGCATTGTGGATTATTAATGTATGCCCCAAACTCTTGAACTATGGTTTAGTGCACAGATTCCATTTTTTTGGTGTGTGTTTATGTGTGAAACACTGCTCCAGAAATTAAGGGGTCTAGGGGTTATTAGACATAGTTTCTGAACTTGTATTTCTTCAAGTTCAGAAATATTTGTGTTTGAGCAAGTTGTGTTTAGGGAACAAAGTAAAGTTCTTCTAGACTTAGCTTCCAGACACCTCAACAGCCAACAGAGGAAACTTGGTCTCTCTAATCCCTGCTGTGTGTTATAACCACATCAGAACCTGGGGTACAAGTTTCAGCACCTGGTCCTGTTTTAAACTGCTACATTCTCAAGCTGAAAACTTTTCCTGTTAATCCTGGGTTTTAAAACTCAGCTGTCATCAACATTTTCCTCTGTAGAGTGTTTCAGATACTCCTCTCCATAGGTGCTTCTACAACCCTTGAGTTTTTTCAGCTTTCCCATAATAGGTTTTCTGTTAGCCTTTTACCAATAAGGTTTATAACAAACCAGCACTGACACTGCATTTTGTCCAATGACTATATTAGCATTAAAAATAGAATCACAAAGCCTCCAGAATTTTACATCATTTACTAAGTGAAAATAACAATATATCTATCACTGGAAATACAAGAGAATTTGGGAATTGACACTCCTGACTGCTATAAAAGCTGACAATGCTAATCAGAGTTTTGTCAGTAACCACTAAAAAGCAATGTGTGATGCAGTATTATTCCCTTATTTATTTCCTGCTCATCTTCTTCGTGCCTATCATGAAGTTTGCCAACTGTTAATCTCTTACCTCCTTTTACTTATACATCATTAACAATACTTACAGCATATTTCCAATTTCTCAGGAGAATGTGAGCACGCACAGCCATATGGTCAGGATGTGCTACAGAAAGAAAGACATTACTAATTTTGGAGTTTCCAAATCTGGTAGGTCATTGGAGGTGAGGTTGCTGAAGCTCTGTGTCCACTGGTTTAGCAGGTAGGGAGGCTGAACACATGTTCCCAGTAATCCTGTGTGAGGGACTGGGCTGGTTAATGACTCCAACCATCGACCAGGGACATTCATACATGGTCTGAAGGCATCACCCCTCCTGATGGGCTACTATCATCATTCCTGATTGACTCTCTGACATGAGAGATAGCTGCAGCATCTTGGGATGTGTCATGGACCATCAGAGACTCCTGAAGTGTCCTGAGAGCCACAGATTTACATCATTTAATGTGGAAGTCTCTTCCTCCAGGGGAGGCACCTGGGTGTTCCCACCTGAACCTGAACATTCATAATCCATGGAACTTTGCTCTTTTGTGGTTTTTCTCTACCCTGATGGATCAAGACAATGACCATCACATTGATGAAGAGACATAAAAGTTGCAATATCAAGCCTCGTTGTGGGATCCCGTGTCTGATGATCTTTCTACTCTTATTCCTTCTCTTTCTATTTCTTTCTATCTCTTTCTACCTCACATTTACTCTTGAGTAAAAATCAATGGTATTGTTTTTGGCAAATGGCCTTGTTTGCACTTTAGTTTGGGCAAAGGCATCTCTAAAAATTTTAATAATATGTCTTAACAGCATACATGTATGCACGCGTAGAGTACACATGTATATATACTCACAGCCCCACATTAACACAGGAAAAAACTAGCCACACTCATGCAAACTCATCCAGTTGTCCCTTCTGACTGACTTTGATAAAAGCCTGTGAGAAATATATATATTAAAATATAGTTTTCTTATTTTGAATTATGCACACTCATGTACACTCTGGATCCCTCTGGCAGCTGGGTATAGGCACACACTCCATCCCATTGCTGCCATTGTATCTGAGTGTCCCCAGCTGCAGGTGTCTGGGCACATGAGCCTCTGTGATACCTTTTCTCACTCAGTTGCTGGAGCTCTAGTCTAAAAATGCACCCTGGATACCTCCATTAAATGTATTTAGATGTCCTATTTAGTTTACCTGTATTCAATTTGGATCCCCTGGACAGCCAATTGCCTTGCACACAGAGACACACATGTAAATATGTCTAATAGCAAGTCCAAGAATTATGACCTTAGGGTAGTTGACTGCCAGGCACCACAGTGTCTCCAGTTGGTGGGACCTTGCAGTGCCTCCAGCTGCCAATCTGCAGACCACTTTATCCTCCCCAGTGTCCAACCCTGACTGATGGCTGCACTAATATGTTGTTCCAAAATCACCTATCCTACTCACCAGAGTGTTATGCTTGATGTTTACTAATCATTGTGCACTAACATTCACACACAATGTGCACTCCTGTCTCTAGCTGCTGGCACCATGGCCAGCATGATCTAGTCTGATTTCCAGCTGCTGATACTTAGACCTCCATATTCACACATTCACACAGAGTGGAGATGCTTTATGCCCACAGAAATAATTAGCATTGACATTTAATAGCAAAACAACCTGTTAAACAGATGTACAGTATGGCCAGACTGACAGTGTGATTGGTGGTAATCTTTTATTTCCATATGTCTCTATTTCTCTGTACTTGTTCCTCTCCAGAACACAATTCATCCCTCCCTTTTCTGCCATTACTTTGTCCCCTGAAATCCATGGAACTAATTTCTTACCTTTGATAGCCCTATCAAGGCAGGATGTCCCTTTCTCTGATTTGGTTACTGTCATCATTCCTCTAAGCTTTTCTGTGTTTGTGGAACTAAGTTTTTAATCACAAGGAAGACTAAAACTATTAAGATTTTTCAATCAAAGAATTGTTAGCTAGTTTGACCAGCTAACAAAGTGAAATGGTGTGTATCTTGAGAAAGTTCTGATGAATATTGCACAATAGTTCTATGCTTTTCCAGATTTCTGCCTAAAGTAAGGAAGTGATGTAATCTGGGAAAAAGTACCCTTAGCAGCTGCTGCATAGTACTTGTCCAAGAAGATTAAAGGTGCATTTTGCTTCTGATACATTGTGGGCATCAGGAGCCTTGATGCTCACTACATCATAACATCCCAAAATGCAAAAATCCCCAGTCCTCCCAGTTGTCTTAAACTTCTGTATTATTCTTCTGTACTGTTCTGGCAGCAGATGAAAGATTGTCTCATGTGGAATTTTTGATAACTAGTCTGTGTCAGCATCAAAAGCATGCTAGCATGGAGTAGAAAGGAAAAATATTTTACAACCGCTTTGCAGTTAAAGCCTTGATGCATGATTATTCACAGTGAATAGGGTTTGTACTTGAAATCCTTTTCATAAAACATGTGTCTAGATAATATCTGTGCTGAGGAACACTGCATAATAAGATGCTGTCACTTTTTTCTATTAAAGTGGTTGTGGACTTACAAATAAAAGTTGGGAAATGCAGTATCTGTTTTGCTGAGACACTAACCTCAGTTCAGGAATGAGGCTGCTGAGGATGGAGCCTGCACCTGCCTTTATAAAAATGGTGCATGGTGGGTGATTCTTTGTAAAGAAGGAAAGAAACACTACAGCTGACAAATGAGTAGGGCTACATATTTTCTCCTACCATATTTAATAGACATAATTTTATTTCTCAGATACACCCCAGGTTTCACTGAGACAATTGTAGAATTAAAACAATATTGCTCAAAAACAGCTACAGGAACTATGTTTTGTAGAATCAGACTACAATAAAACCATTTTGAAGGGGCCTTTCCAGTCCATTTTGGCCAACATTCCTCTTAAGGTAGGTCAGCTGACCAGGACCTTCTTCAGTCAAGTCTTGAAGTCCCCCAGGGTTGAAGATTCCCCAGACTTTCTGTTCCACAGTTCTAGCCCTGTCACGGTAAATTTTTTCTTCTGTTGGTCTGGGATTTTCTTTTGGGAGGTTTGTGTCTATTGCCTGCCATACTTTCACTGCAAATCCCCAGGAGTCTCTCTGCATTCACTATAGTCTTGCATTAAGTATTATGAAGACATTAGCCTATTCTTCTTAAGGCTAAGTCTTTATATAACCAAAATCTCATTTCAAGTTCATCACTGCAATATGACACATACATGATTTGTCCTCAAATCTGCTGTTTTCTTCAAAAGAGAGTCAACCTTGCTCAAAATAAAATGCAATATTACTGGGGATGTGTAAGAAGCCACCCTGGTGCTGAAATCCCTGAGCAGCTATGAATGTATGCAGTAGTAATTCCAGAAAAGAACATTAGCCTCAGATGAGCTGGCTGTTGTCTGGGTTTGATATAAAGTTTTTTTCCACGAGTGGACTTTTTGCAGACACAGAAAGCTGCCAGATGCACTTTGCTTCAGAGAGAGTGAATTGGATACAAGTGATAGCCAAATGCTGAGTGTGGAGTAGGAAAAAGAGAGTAAATGAATGTCAGGCAGAACATGTACAACAGAGCAGCAAATGACCATGGTTACTTCAGGCATAGAGCTTCAAGTTGCCAGGCATAGCTTCTTGCTAAACTAAACATTGAATCCCAAACTGGATTCCTGATTAAGCCATGTATTTATTATGGGAAGAAAAAAATAAGAAGAGCATAGATTTAATGACCTGAGCCTACCCTCATAAAAGGATTCATGAATCTTGTCACAGAATGACGACTACCACAGGTGACTACTCTGACCTCTACATTTACATTAAGGGCTTCCTGGTGAAGGTTGCTTTGTGGGTCACCCTGAGACTTGCATAGTCCTATACTATCCATGGTCATTTTANAGTTCATTCCAACCCAAATACAAGTTCAGAATAACCCATATAGCAGTGACATTTTGGGGTTTATGAAGCTAAAGTTAGCTGCTACTGATGTGGAAAGAAAAAAAGCTATGAACAATTTTTCTATGACAGACTGCCCAATGGAATTCACAAAGTGTTTATTGTTTGTTATTCATTGCTAAGGAAGTTAGCATTGACATTTCTACTCTAAATAACCTATAAATTGCAGTTCTTGCATAGTTAAAAGGTCTTTTTCACTGGACAAATATTGAATATCACATTATATATTTGATGGCCTATCTTATCCTGTATAATGGAGCACATAGAATTTTTCTCTGGTTTCTGTTTGGATACAACTATTTACTTCTAAATGATTAACCTTTTCCTCCCCAGTTCTGTCATGTTTACACCTTTGTATTCTCATATGTGGAAGACTTATTCTTTAATCTTATTTTTTTTTCTGCCATTTGGTACAGAATTTTAAAAGAATTCTTATTTACTCTTGTGTTAAGTTCATACAAACTATATCATGGATATAGAAGCATGACATCTCCTGAAAAGTGATGAACTTAATACGGTTAAAACCCAGATCTTGTATATATTAAAAATTAAACATATAACACATTCACTGCATCTACAAAGTGTGCTGATGTTATAAACCATGTTACATAACATAGAGTAAAAAGTAGAAACAAGGACATGCACTCAAGTTCAGAAATTTTAAGTCATCCAAACAAATTACATCTTAATTCCTTTGCTTAAGGTTGAATACAAGCCACACTATCACTAACCAATTTATCACATTCCTTAGTAACTTCCAGCTACATTGCAAATTTTCAAAACATATGCATATTCTAACATGAAGAGTTATTAAGAATGAGTTTGGCTGATTATAAACGAAGAACTTTTCTTTGTAATAAGGCAACAAGATTTTATCATATGCCCACATAGCTGAAACAGCACAAAAAATTTAATGTTATCTTAAATAAACTTCAGGTAGAAGTTTTTCCCTCCTGCTTCTGTCAGTTATCTGAATACCATAATGTATCTTCCAGCTGCCAAAAAACCAATAGATAAATTGGTTTGTTTATTTGTGTTTATCAACAATTGGGAACATTCAAAGTAATCTTGAAAAGGGGAAATAAGAGATGCTGCTTTATAAAACATGTTGGCCTGTGTTGAGAATTTCTTTCAGAAATTAGATTGATCAGGAAGGGAGTGATATTAAATGCTTTCTGGTTTCAGGTTTTCAGGGAAAAAATATACTCCAAATTTTGATAAATTACTAGGTTCATGTTTGTTCAGATACAATTTCTACTTTTCTTATTCACCCTTAAAGACTGAAAAAATGTAAAAAAATTAAAAGACCTTAAACAGTGAAAAACAGTAAAAAGATGTAAGCTCTAACTAGATTAAGAATCACATGTAGTCATAAAAAAATCCCATTTTCAAAACAAGAATTTTAGGATATTAATTCTGTTCTCTTCCCAAGGAGACAGTGATTTGGACTCTGCAGACCTCAGAAAGAGATGAAAAGGTGTGGGACCCTGCCACAGGTTGAAGACATTGGCACTGGATAAGCTACCGCAGAAAGTCATTGATGGAGAGCACATGCAGCCTCGGTAAGCTCTAGTCTAACACTGCCTTTCTCTTAGCACTTACAAGGAGATGAAATATGGAAAATCAGGGCCTGAGTAAGGGGAAAGCATGTTTACCCAGACAGCCACAGCTGGGAAACCACAGCGACAAAAAAGTGTTCCATAAGAGAAGCATATCTGATGAATGAAGAGAGAGGGAAAGAAAAGAAAAAAGCAAAGAGGTCACAACTGAAACAGAAAGCAGTTCACAAGGAGACCTCAAAATGCAATGAAATTTGTGGTGAATGACAAAACTGCTCTGTGGAAAAGAGGTCTATAGCTAATTTGTCCTTCTGCTTATGAGAACTGACAGGAAAAGTAGTACTTTAACAAAAGACAGTTAAAACAGTCTCACTTGGACTGCTGGAATGTGCAGTAGGTCAAAGCAATATGATTTACAAAACACATAGGGATAATACTGATTTACAAAACAGCAGGCTAAAGTAATTTATTAGATTAAATTTAATTAGATTACCAGGCCATCCAGGATTCATAGGGAATTGGGAAACACGAATGAAAAAGTGAGGATTTTCTAAGAGTGATTAAACAAAGTGAAAAACAAACTTTAAAAAAAAAAAAGCTTTATAAATTTTTGATAAATATGTAGTACTCCTCCCCATTGTCTGATACTCCTCAAATGTCTGTTTCCCATATTTTCCATTGCTGCATAACTACTTCAGCTAAATTCAACAGATGCACTTACAAGAGCATCTGAGTTTGGATCAGGAGTGCACTTTTGAAAGCCTCACATTCCTCTCTTCAGTACACATGGCAAAGCTGTCTTGAAGCAGGCTCACTGAATCTCCTTTCGATGAAACCAAGCTGGAAAATTGATCCCATGGACTCACCTAATGAGCTCCAGCTGCTAACAAGCATGTAGCCTGTGGGGTGATCTGTAGTGAAACCCTTTGAAGGGGATTTGACAGGGCCATCAGCCCTTAGCTCCAGTTGTGCTGTACAGATCGGCTCCCTCTGGCCTGCACTACTTGTTAATACAGATACAGCCTTAGGATGTACACGAGCAGGCAAAAAATAGTGGAAAAATATTAGTGTTTTTAGCTTGATATCATGGGGACCAAAAGTAAATTCAATGAGCTAGGAAAAAATAAATCAAATTGGGGCTTTTGAAGGTCCTGACACCTCAGTGTTTGATTGAAAATAAGTCACACAGAGAGGCATAGAAAAATAACTAACATCAATAAAATATTTATTTTCTGTGAGCATTTTAAATTTCATATATTTGTGTTAATTTTAACACTCAGAGATTCTTAGGTGATGGTCAACATCAATATATTTCACATTATTTGTTTGAGCTTACTGTTGCCATATTATATACCTAGATATTCTAAAAGGAACTGACTGACATTAAGCCAATAGGTAAAGCAAAAGAAGAAAAAATTATATATATTCAAGTTAAATTTTGGCTGGCTACTCTGTCCATGTACTTGATTTTGCAATAGATTTTTTTCCTTCACACAGATACTGAAATTGTCAAAACTTATTTTGACAGATGGCAAGTTTTTCACTCTTTTGAGCACTAAGGCAGTATTTGCATCCGTTATTGTACCTCTTGTACTGCTTTGAGAAGCACTCCAAGCAAGCTTGTGCCTGGGCAAACAGGATAACAAAGAACTACACAGTATTTTCCACGTGTTTGATTCACATCTTCAATCAAGAAACATTCATTGCTCTTATAAAAAAGTTCTCAGTCTTTGTCAGTTTTTGGACTTGTGTCAGATGAAAGGTTAGAAAAGACCTTAGAGTTTGAAACATCAGCACCTCAGTTTTGCAGGGGAGGACCTGACTTCCTATTTCAGGGAGGTGGTAGTGCTTTGTGGATCACACTAAGGGAGTATGAGTTTTCAAGCCTGCTAGGGCACATTCTTATATTTGTCTAGCCTGGCATATGCCTGATATGGTGAAAAGGTTTCCTAAAGGCCAGAGAAATTTTGGTATAAGAACTCCTCTTGATACAACACAGGGTCTATAACCAAGAAATAGATCAATGACCATGAAATCATTATAATGCAATAATCTCTGAATTGGGTACCACCAATCTGCACTTCTTAGACTTCAGTATTCCTAGGGAACACGTGCACATTAGTAAACTGGTTTGGATCAAAACTACTTCTATAGTGACTTTCTGATCATTGCCATTTATTAAGCTTTGTTTCACATCCTAGAGTTTGTAGCTGAAACCAAGGCTAAAAATCTGCAAAATAAAAATGAAGTAATCACAATAACATTGTGCATATTAGCTTTCCTTGAATCCACAGAGAAGTGTATTAAAATAATAAAACAAAGAACAGAATACAAATATCTTGTTGTCTGGCATAACCAGACACAGGGTATAAAGGTTTTTACATAAGAATGTGTGCAATGTGATCACCACAGATGTAAAACACAAAATTGAAAAGTAGATTATTTCCTTATCTTTACTTATATCTGTATCNTTGGCAAAACCCTAAATGATCACATTGAAGAAAGCAGACTACAGCAAGCATTTTTAAAATTAATAATAATTTTACCAGGATTTTTTCTTCAAAGTCGTGTGAAGGCCAGGAATGTGAATTTTACCTCATTGTTAGAATTAGCTACATTATGAAAGCTAATTGCAAGTAACCTTTCACAGTGTTTGTCAAGAATTCCCAAGTCTGCAGTAATAGAAAGCCTGGGCAGAGATAAAGTGAAAACACAAACATGCTTAGATAAAATTCCTCAGAGAGAGAATTAAGGAAGTAAATATCTTCTAATAGGGATATAAATTATTTCATAGTGGTACCACCAGTGAGGAGGTTTAGTTAAATGAGGATTGCACAGCGGGATGAGGAAGAATGAGATTTATTAAAGTATATGGAAAATTGAGTGTTTAGGCTGATATTCATGAAGAGAAGTTGGTATGATTAATTCCAGGTGTGCAAGTGGGTTTTGCAGTGCTGAATGTCTTGTTGGAGAGGCTGGATGTTTGTAGTATCCAATGCCTGATTTCTTCGATACTTCGGTTCACCAGTAAGACTTTTTTTTG
>WEIU01013199.1:164821-180154 GCA_013389925.1 Aegithalos caudatus | reverse complement strand
CTCATCTGGAAATATTCTGGTCTATGTATACAACTCACAAACAAAACAGGGGATCTGTGGTGAAACCAACAATATTCTGCTAAAATTCCCATTTCAAACACATATTTCCCAGAGGAACTCAATGTACAGATAATAGATATTAATTACAGAGCAAGATTCATCTGCAGCAAGATAGCAGCTCTCTAGTGTTACTTCAGAATGAAATTTTGTTACCAAGAAGTCAACTGCCAAGGAATGGTTCCTGTTGAAATCTGACCAAAAATTGTAGCATGACATTCATCACCTTCAAGGTATTAGTCCCCATAAGATCAGGACTTGAAAATAGATTAAATAGATTCAAATAGATTATTAAAGTCATCATTTGTCAAAAATTTTCTTATTGTGTATATAAATTATTTAGACAATTTTTATACTCTAGGTAGTATTTTTGATGATAGATGCTTTATGCAATGAATTTAAAAATTAAATTTTTCATTCCTCTCTGGTGATTTACTTTTCTATTTTTTTCTAAGGATGAATAGTCACTACTTAAAACAGTGACTATTTTTGCTATTTACATCTTTCTGCCAAGCACTGATGTTGGTTATGCTTATTGGCATTTGTTTTCCCTGGCTCTTGCTGTTCAGGGCTCCTGCTGTATGTTTTACACATCTCAGTGCTGACAATTACACACATGCAGCAGTCCTTCTTTTTCTTTGTAAGAAAAACATAATTCAGTAAAAAATAGGAAAGCTGGAGGCCACTTTTTTTGACTATAATATCCATTCATAAATTTCTCTTTCCTGAGTACCTTCACTGCCATGTAACATTTGCACACTCTGAGCACAGATGAACTTCCCATGTTTTTCTCCAGCATTCCAGTAACTAATATATTCTCCCTGGCTTTATGCCTTCTCTGTTCTCAGCATATCTGTCTGTATGTCTGTGTATAAGCACACACAGAATCTCCCATATCCTGAAAAGCATTCCTACATGCTTGTGAAGATGTGTTCTCTGATTTCTCCCAGGCTTAATGTCTCTTAATGTTTCCACCTAAAGTAGGTGGAAATACAGCACGTGTACAGAGATCCTTAAGGTTCCCATCTGTGTGCACTTACCCAGAAGTGGCTGCATTTTCTCCTGTGCTTCTGGTCAAATATGGGTTCCTGGTTCATGGTGACAACATTTGCTGATACAAATATATTAAATAAAAGAATTAAAAAATAATATGACCTCATGGTGGTGGCAGCATTAGTAGGCAAAGTCAGTAGGAAATGGGTGAAGTGCTCTCAGGGAAGAAAGTGGTGTTGTGTCATTAGCAAAATTATAACACAGCTAACATCTGCTCCAACAAGTCCTTCTGTTAGTTTGCTGTGAGTTAGCAAACACAAACTTGTTCAGTTACTGGCCATGACCATTATCACTGAGCTTTTTTGTAATATTAACATTTTGTAATGTTAATGTTAGTTTTTAACAGCTAGACAAATAAGATTTAAAGGTAAATAATTGTGAATTGTTAGTTCTAGTATTTGATTACTTCCTCTGAATCCCTGATACTCAGCTTGGTGGCATATCTCTAAATTCACTTGGAAAATCAAGGTGCTCTTCAAGAACTAGGAACTGTGGAATGTTAATCCTGTTCACTCTTCATGTAAATTTCTGTAAGTTCAAAGCAGAGTGTTCTTGTCTTCAAGTTAATAGAAATACAATTGACAGCTGGTGTAATTAAAACTGATTGAAGGAGAACATTAACCAGTCTCAAAAAATTAAAGCAAAGCATAGCAGTATAGCCAAAGAAGTATGAAGCACTATATGTTGACCTATGCTTTAAATATACATAAAATGTAAATACAAACACACACACACACACACACACACACACACACACACATATATATATATATATATATTTGTATGTGTATATGATCTGCCCATAAATTAAAGCATTTGTTACTTAGGAAGTAAGGGTAGAGAAAGAGAAGCTCTAAAATCTGTTGTTCATACAGATCATAGTATTCTACTGACCTGTTAGCTGATTTAGGTGACTAAAGCTAGGTGAGATGAACTGCTCTACCTTATGGGATTGTTGATTTTGATATTAATTTTACTGTACCTCACAAAGAAAATGTTCAAATGAGCCATGTATTATAAAGAAAACAGCAACCAGAGGACACTAAGCCATTCATCTAATTTGAAACTGGACTTGTGGCAGTACAGAACCACTTGGTATATGAGTTGTGACCTTTTCAAATAATAGAAGCAAGTGACTCCTAAAAAAACATTAGTGAAGGAATCAGATGTGACCATAATGTACTAGAAGAACTATCCAACACTTTTGTTTTGCTCTTACTAAGATTTATTAAGTGCTCATGTAACTAAATGAGTTTTATATTTGCATTTTTATTGGAGAAGATGACATTGAAAGGAAATTTTGATGTAACCCACAACTACTCTATTGAATTATCTGCTTCTTACATCTATTGTGTTCAACTCATTTTATACCAGAAGCAACTTGGCAACATCTCTCTCTCAGTAAGGGTGATTCTTGGAGTCTTGAGGAGTGTAATATTTATGTGTAAGTACTGAATGCCTTGTTCAAAAGTTAGAAAGGCACTTTTATATACAAGCTCACTTTCACTTTTTTGATCTTTTTTTCCATGGATGGCCCCTCAGAATGGCTTTTTGCAAGCATTAGAGAGCATGCACCCAACATACCATTTTAAAGATGTCAAGCAGATTGAATTTTTCATTCACCCATGAGTGTTTTGATCGTATCTCTGTGTACTTTCTCAGATGAGCTATTTCAGACTCTAGTCATCTCTATTTATAAGGCATCTCACACAGTTCTCATCTGATTCACTCGTACTCAGTGAATTGGTATTTGGAAGAAACAATATATCCCTTCTTAACCTCCACAAGTTTGCAGTTTGATAGATAAAGGAAGAAAGGATGAGCAAGCATGGCAAGAGAACTTTTTTGTTCATAAGTCTTGTCCCACTCCCGTGACCCAGCTTGTCCCACCACTCAGTAGATAAAACACCCCTGGGAAGCCATCTGAGCTGCTTTTACTGTTCAAGTTCAGAGTCCAGCCCTCTTATCCAGTCAGTCCTTGCCTAAATCTCCTGAAAGCAGCCATTCCAACATTCATGTCAAGAAATGCCTCTGCACAGACTATGTCTCCTTTCTGGAGTGGCCTTATCCTGTGAGCTCTTCTTCAAGAGATTTTCAAAGAGGAGAAACTCATGAAAACAGGATTTTAGAGAGAATCCCAGATGCAGTGACAGATGCTAGGCCAGCTGCAGCTCCTGCTCTGTCCTTCTCTCCATCTGGAGCAGGTTTATTTTTAGAAGGTCATATTTCTCCCTATTCCCTTGAATCATACAAAGATATCATTACGCAATTCAACTTAAATACACAGTCTAAGCTCTCAGGATAATCCACTCAAGATGTAGATAGTGTAGATTCTGCACTCTTGCAGTGTCACAGGCTGGAACTATTTTTCCTTGCTGATGGTTTCAAAAGACTTCTGGATTCCTACAAAAGCTTGTTTCCAGCTCTAGTCCTCTACTGCTCTTATTGTAAATCATGTCACATTCACACTAGCCAGCCTTCAGAGTCAATGGAAAGAAACAGACAGAAAAGAGCTCCATTGGACTTGCAATTACGTTCCAGAAATGCCTTGTTTCATCCCACAGACTTAATGGTAATTGATAAAAACAGCTCTGATGTAGACACCTTTCCATAAATGTTCTGATATCCAGCAGTCAAAGGAAATTTACCCAAGATTATAAATAAATGAAGACATCTGTTATTGAAATCAACATCTGAAATTTCTATGTGCCAAAATAAGTCTTATTTTCACGAAGAAAAGCACCTAAACCTTGCCCTTTATAGTAAAAAACATTTTATTTCAAAACAGCTGAAAAAGTTTTTCTGTATAATTTCTGGAAAAAAATACAATTCTATCCATGCCTTTTAGCAAAGGTTATTTGGATATTCCCAAATATATCCAATGAAAAATAGTGAAGAGAATGTGTATTAGGTGTTCTAGCAAATTAGAGAAAATACTAAATTTGCTGATTAAACCTACAATTTAATCAAGAAAGATGAAAGTAAAAAGCACTTTTATCTGCATATTTGTGCATTTAATAATGTCTCAACTTCTTTCTTTTTCTGATTGTTCATCAAAGGATGAATTTTTCAAATTCATTATTCTGCAACAATTGTTGTCTCTGTCAGGAAAAAGAAGAATGAGTCAGAGAAGTCAGAATAACATCAAAGTCTAATCCTGGAAAATGAAGAGGATCTTGAGAATCACTTCACCTTTAAACTGTGCACAAATGATAGGTGAACTGCATGATGAATGCATTTAGAATAATCTAATATTTATGAAGATTCATGAATTAGATTCTTTTACTGTTCATACATTTTCAGAATAAAATATTGATACACAGTTTTCACTGGAACTCTCCCTACATGGTTCAGGCTTTCAAACATTCATTTCTTCTGAATTGTTCCATGTCATTTATGTTGTGAATAAAGGCTTTACTAATTTTTTTCCTGCTGAAGAGACAAAATGTTTATGTCTTCACCTACAGAACCATTGATAATCCCTTGGCAATAAGTTCTTCAGTGCAACATCTGTTAATTAGGGTCAAGTTGAGCTCTAGCACATGATCCAAGACCCAGGCAGGAAAAAGAGGTTCCTGCAAAGTGAACAGGACAATTTCCAATGTGGCTGCACTGTTAGCAGAGGAAATACCAGCACTTATATCCTGGGGTCTTCCTGACTTCTAGGTTAATTCTCTACACCCAATAGGATATAAAATCCAGATAAAATGTCCTTACTGGTTGAGATTTCCATTACTGTTCTTGTTTGCTGATACTCTGTGGAGAGATGGGTCATTTGTTTTTCCCTCAGCTTGTCAAGTAAACCAGTGTCCTGTTTTCAGGAAACTCGTGGGAATGCAATTTCTCCACCATCTGTTTTGCTGTCAGATTTAGAATTGGAAATCAGTAAGTGCCCAGGATGGGAGGGTGGCTGGTTTGATTTGGTTTTATTTTTTTTGGTGAGAGATTGAGGGTTTGGAAACTGTGTAGTGACTTGTTCGTATGCATATAAATTGCATATAAATGAAGATATATAAGCATATAATTTACAAAAAATGCATAGGTGGCCTCAGAAGTCACACTCTTTAAGTTTTGAAACTAAAACTGTGAGCTGACAAGGAGCGCAGGCACCAAATTCAGGGGTTTGTGTGAAATTCTCTGTCTCTCCAGACCATGGGCACCTAAACCAGGGCTACTACTGCAGGTCTGAACCCAAGCACAGCTGAAGTTGTACACCCTATTTCCTGAGACACCTGAGCAGGATTTCTCTCTCATGCTGCAGCAACAAGGCCTGTCATCTCATACCAGTAGGCTAAGGCTTGAGGTCTGGGTCTGTCTCACAGATGGAGCTCAAATCTGTCACTTTTCTTCTGTGGGTAGCTGAGAAATACCAAAGAGCCAAGCTGCATTTGTGTGGGCAGACAGGGCAGAATGGGGGAGAGACATCACCATACTGTGAGTGCTCCTTCTGCATGGTGAGGCTATTCAGATGGAAATGAAACATTTCTGGCACTGGGAAGGATGCTGATAGCCTCCTGCACCTCTCTTCAGCCAAGGAGATCTATGACCTGTTTTCTCTCTCCCGGAAATATCTGTTTTTGAGAGGTTGGGAACTCCATCTTATAGAGCATTTGCTTTGCAAAATTAACTGAGGTAGATGGGAAATCAAAAAAATACTTTGAAGGCTGTGTAGCTAAAGACCACTTGAAGTTGCGGAGTTTATCAGGGTCAGTATGCTTCTGTCCTGGCTTCTCTTTGACCAGGAAGGGCTTCCAGTCTCCAAAAAATACTCAAGCATGACCAGCTAACATGTGCCTAAGGAAAACACAAGAGCTGCCCAGGAATGTTCTTCAGTATCCATCCCTGAATGTCTTTAATAGATGTGTCGATACAGCACTTAGAGACGTAATGAGGTGGTGGACTTGCTAGTGATGGATTAATGGTTGGACTTATCTTAGAGGTCTTTTCCAACCTAAGTGATTCTATGATTCTAAGAGGCTTTGTGCAATTATTTCTAGTACCTTTAAAATGTCACTCTGATGCCTAAAAAAAAATCTCCTCTAGTCCCTGAAAGCTTTCAGAAGTCAGAATTTATGAGGTCTGCATAAGGATGCTGACAAAGCATTTGTTGATACTCCACGCTTCGTTCAACTTTCTTGAAAACCCTGGAATTTCTTATCTAAGTGAAGGTCTTGTGCAATCTGAAAAACACCATAATGTTTTTCTCTCTTTCCTTTTGCTCTTTGATTCTTTTTACCAAGAGGTAACAACATTTACCAAGGAGGTAACAACATTTCTTCTGCTGTTTTCAATCTAGTTGGAGGGATTATGTCCTGCTAATACTTCCTGGTAATATTTTCTCATAAGAGTGAAGTCTCCTATCAAGAGATTTCACCTGACACTACATCACAACTCATAGCAGTTTTTGAGCCAGCTCGAGACATACCTGCCTCAAACTTGCAATTGTAGGACCACAGTATATTATATGGTGGATGTAGACAAACTGGACATGCAGAAAGATTGAAAAACAATCAAAAAACCATAGAAAAGAACTATGCATATGTTCAAGACAGGTTCACCAGAAGGAAGGACTTGTTTCTTTGAATTGGCTTCAGTAGATTTATCCCTAATTTAGAAAGGGTTTTGCAATTAGATGATTTTTTTTTTTTTTAATTAATGATTCTTCTTCATCAGTGAAGTTAATCATAAAAATCCCTTCAGGCCTAACACAGTATAATTCAAGTGTTATGATTACTAAAAGATGTCAGAAACCTAAATTTTCAATAGTAAGCTTTTGCTATAGCTGTAAAACAAGCATGATAATAAGGAGATATAGGTAGTGCTGCATCCTGTTTTGTTAAATATGATAGTAAGTTCAGATGCATTACAGAGGCACAAAGTGTGCTCAGAACCAATGTGTGATCCATGCTTTGCTTCAAAAATATTATTTCTATGACAGGCAATTTTATTGATCTTAGAGAAATCAATATTTGTGGAGGTTGCCCAGGCTCCCCAAATTCTTGCATAGCTCTAATTTGTTTTTTGGTAAATTCAAGTTTTCCCTTGGTGGCATGGGACTTGGTTTCACAAGGACCAGATCAAACTCCCATTCCTCTGTAGGATGGCAAAGGGAGGTTGCAGCCCAGTGAGTGGGGCTTTGGTGCACTTTCCTTCCATACCTGCTGACCTAGGGCATGGAATGCTCCTCCGAACCCCTTCACTCAGTCTCCCGTGACCCTGCACAAGCAGCAGAGTGCTCTGCACTGATTGCTCTGACATTTTGCTGAGAAGAGGAAAGGGAGGCAGAAAACACCCCACTGCAAAGCAGAGTCCAGGTCAGGAAGCCCAAACAGAAATACAGCTGGGCAAGCTGGCTCAGAGCTTGGTCAAACAGGAACAGGATGGTTATGTGTAGAGTGACAGAGAAATCTGGGGTAGTTGAGGGTAAAACAATGCTAGTGACTCTTGATTTAGTTTGCTGGGTCATAGGCTTTCATAGGCACTGATGTATAAGTGAGGAGCTCACAATGCCATTTGATCTTCATGCATTAAAAAAGAATAAATTTTTGTTAGGAAAATATATTTTTTATAATGTGAGCCCAGCAGGAGGGCAAACAGGAACTTTAGGTCAGAGTGTAAATTCTGACACAATACCAGTGGCCTAATAATAGTTTAATCTCCCCACGGTCAACAGAAGTTCTTTGAACAAAAGCCTTGAAGGAGGCAATAAATCAGCTCCAATATCACTGTCTTCATTTGTGTGCATAATTTACTTTGTGCTTGGAAGCACAGCTGTCTTGAAGAACATTTTGGTGGCTACAGTATCAAGTGATGAAAAGAAATATGAATGAGAGGAAGGAGATGGAAGGTACTCATCAGCCATTCCAAAGACAAGAGCTAAAACAGAAACACTTGAAGGTGCTTGATGTTCCTCAGGAAAAAAAATAAATAAATTATGGGCCATCCACCTGTTGCAACACAATGACAGTTTGATATTGCCTAATCTTTTAAACCCTCTTTCCAAAACATCTTATAAATTAATTAATTCATGTGTCTCTCTTGGGCAAGATTATGCTTTTAATGTGTCTTAAATGAGTAGAAAGTTTTCATTTTTCCATGTTTACAAAAATCCTACTTGCTCATAAATGCAACTCTTTCTGTCTGTGCAAGTCCCAACTCTTGTTCATAAGAACTACATGGACAGTAAGGAGATCTCTCTCTCTTAGGCCAAAATCTTAGGAAGAAAGTCTAAGGAAGATACTTCCTTCCTCCAAAGAGAATTTCTAGGAAAATAATGAGAATTAAATCAGCTTTTCTTTAATTTAAATTCTCAAGCTCTGATCTTGCATGCTGACATAGGGAGCTCTTTGCTGACTGAATGTTGAGCTGAGGGAGATGAGTGTGAGAGCAAAAAGGGCACAGAAAGAAGAGTGACTAAATTGCTTTGCCTCATTTAGGGACCCGATGCCCCTAAACTGCACTGTAAACCTGAGGAGATATCTCATCTTAATAGTCCTCCTGTCTGATTTTTTGGTATATGCAATAAAGAGCACAACATCTTTTTGTGTATTTCTGTGGAAAAGTACCCCACATTCTAGGACAGATGGATTTTTAAGGCTCCAGATCCATGGTGCAAGATTGCTCAATTGCATCCACCATCACGCAAACTTTTATAAAAGGCAAGGCACCACCTAAAATGTACTTCAGTTTCATTTTAATATTCTGCCATGTTAATTTTAATATATAAGACTAATTTATGCTCATTTTAACAACTCAGGGACCATCTGTTTTTAATTTAATCCTAGAAATTAAGCACAAAAGCTAAATTAGACACAGTTGGTAAAGTAATTCTTGGTTAATTGTTAAGCAGACATGAACACCCAGAAGTGAGAGACTTTCAGTATAATAGTTACCCAAACCGTGAAAACGCAAGTTAAATCTTAACTAAATGAAACTTTTTCTCACATAGAAAGAAATCAAGTTTTAATACACCGCAGGCTTATACTCTAAACAGAGATATTCTCATTTAACTTAAGTTGAAAATTGTAATCTTCATTGGAAAAATAGATAAATTCAATGAGAACTGCTTTTCAAAGTCTCTCATCACTCTTTAATTTTAAAATTGGAAATATCATAATGCAAATTGTCTTGCTATTACTTTACTTGAAGATAAATTTGAATTTCTTTATCCACATTACTTGAGATTGTCACCCAAGTGAACAAGGGGAAAATTCCTTAGGAGAATTTAAAATCCTGAAGGATTGTGTGTGTATGTGTGTGTGTGTGTGCAAGAAAGTAATTTTGACCCTTTCCCATCTCTTATTAGAAAACAAGTTTCATAAACTTTATGATCAATAAAAATAATTTATGCTGATAAAAGTAATGAAACTATAGTTTTGTGGGGAGAAATAGAGAGGGACATATACTATGTGGCTGGTTTAAGTGGAGCAAATAATATTTATATAAATTTAAATATGGCAGCAAATGGAAATAAGTTTGGCTTGAAGAATAACTATTTCTGTATAACTGACTTTAAGTAAAATATTTCAGTAAGCTACAAAAACTTAATTTTCAATATATTATTAATTTCCTTAGTTCTATGTTTTTCTACATGAAAGTTTCTGAAGGAAATAAGAAATACAGTAAGCTTTGTTTTTACCAAAGAAGCAACTCTAGCATTTTGATGATTTTTGCAGAAGTTTTCCTGAAACCTTTAGCTGTTTTTGATTTACCATAAATTGGTTTCCCTGGAGTAGTATTAAAGAAAAAGCTTGTGAAGTAAACGTGACAACTCTCAAAATACAGAATTGTCTGCAAACTAGAGAACAATTTTTCACCCTGCTTTAAAATTGTTCTTTCAAGGTGAAAATTTAACTTTTGTACTTTACTATTCTTAAAGGAGATTAAAATGTAGCATTTTATTTAAGTGGCACATACATAAATGTTCACATTAACTAAAGTTCTTCCAGAGCCATTACTGTTCTGTTTTGCAGGTGAAAAAAAAAAAAAAATCCTGGCAATGCAACTATGGAGGAAATACTTCAAAGCTATTGTGCGTTTACAAATAATCTCCACCAGATGGCACAAGGAAACAAATTTAAGTCTTCCTTGGCATGGACTGTTTCGTGATCAAACAGAATGGGGCCAGGGAGAAACAAATGGAAAACTTTAGCTATTGGATGTTCAGAGCTCATAGGTATAGGAAATAATTATAGTACCAAAAATCAATGAAAGAAGACATCATAAACCATTTTTTCACTTGTGAAAAGAGAAGAAAATCCTCAGAAACCTTTTGGACTGGTGGTGGCTTTGAGATTAGCTTTCAGGTAGTCTCTGTTAAATGTGTATACACCAACCCACATTTAATTGAAAAGAGTCCAAATTTCACTAGGAGAAATGGAATCAGTCATCTTCAGCTAAAATATTAACACCAGATATCATGGAAAAAATACAAAATACATATAAGAATTCTTTTCACAGGTCTTGCAGCTACACTTTAAATATAAAGCCAACTAAACTTTGCCCTTAAATCATGCTTGAAAAACTGGATGCTTATAGATCCCCCATCTGTCCAGGGATTCTCAACTTCATGGGCTTCATTTCTCTCTCTGAATACCTCAGAGATAGTTGGTCCTATAATGCAAAGAAATTAGGACGGTCTCTGACTTTACTTATATCAGAATAATTATTAATTTAATTCTTTTGTTCATTATTACTGGGCTTATAGTTCTCCACCACAGTAAAATCATTGATGGATTAAATCCTTCATGTGTGGATTGTGTAAATTTTGTAGAAGTCCTTATCAAGCAATTAGGACATAATAGTAAAATTTTGTGTACATCTCAGTCTCCAGCAGTGAAAACCAGATTTTTTTTTACTTCTCTTACATAATAAGCTCCTCCTCACATGGAGTGAGGGGAAAGGGTTTTGAAACATCAGGGATTTGAATTACATGGAGAATTGTTTAAAAGCAAATAAAGAGTAGATACATACACGCAGACATATATAATTTGTTTTGGAGAGTTTCCTGGGTTGCTTATTAGTCTGCAAATATCATGACACATGCTGTTTTCATGGATGTGTCAAACTATCAGCTGGATGTGGCTGGAGCCACAGTTGCAACTTCAAAAGTATTGTTCCCCTGTGATTGCCCTAATTATACAAGGAAAAGGGTCGGACAGCAGTAACTTCATTTGCACTGCAGTCCTCACGTGGTGCCATCTCCCCCACAAGCAGAGGCGGTGTCCAGCTGCGTCAGGGGATCACAATCCGCCTCCCTGATGCCAGCCAGACGTGGAAGGCACTTCAGCAGCGCTGCCAGCTGGGCTTATTTAAACCCCATGCTTCCTTCCAGACTTAAGAACACTCATTTCAAAATAGTCTTTTATAAACTCTTTTGGGTCCTGCAATTTTCTGATCACAGGATGGTTGGTAGCACTGTGAGCCCTCCCCAAACTGTGACCAGTTCTCAAATTCCATTTTTACCTTATTTACACTGTACCGCTCTGGTATCAGTAAAAGCCAACAGGGCTATTTGTGGAATTAAGACAATGCTCAGACTCTTAGATACCACCAGTTAAATACAAGACAGAATGACCTAGAATTCAACCAGAAATAATACCTGGGTTTGGTGCAATGTTTTAGAAAGTTGTATCATGCAGCCTTACCTTAGGAGAGTGTTGAGGAAATAAACAGTTGCTTCTTGAGTTGAAATTTGGAATTACAAACATACATGTTGAGGAGGTACAAAATGTACTTGTCAAAACCAATCAACAATAAATCTGAATTTTAGGTATTTTTCTTGTCCCTGGATGCATGGCACAGACTATTCCACTCCATCTGGCAGCTGAAAAACAAACAGTTAAGATCACTCATTTGCTGGAAACCAGCTGAGTATTGTAATTAGTCTTACTTGGCACTCACAAATGTTGCATGCATTTTGTCAATTCTAGTGTAGTGAATAGAATTTCCTTGGCAATTTTAAACTATCTTAATCACAGAGCATATACACAGACACATGCACATATGCATATGTGCACAGTTTATATATTCCTATACAGTCGAGATTAACTGACTTTAGGGTTGTTTGTAAGGTTCCTTTTTCAGAAATGCTCTCTTTTGGCAGGAAGTCTCATGCAAATATTACCACTTGGTTTGTAGGAGAATGAAATGGGAGCAGAAATCTTTCCTGGTTTTCATCCTGTAAAACAACTTGCACATTAGTGCTGATAAGTCAGCATAGAAATTCATCTCTTTTCTAACAAGTCTCTTTGTCATACTTTTGGTGGCTGAATATGTGTTGGAAATCTTCAGAGGCTGACAGTAGTTTTATATAATTCAGGGGAACATCTTTTTTGAACAATTTGGAGCTGCCATTTCTACCTTGTCTTTATCTGGCTGCCCTGATGGAGAAAATATCTGAGCAATTCAAAGGACTGTATTGGATGTACAGAGAGTATCCCTGAAGGATTTTTAAATTATGTGTGTCTGTAGTGATTCCAACGTGTCTTCAGAAAACACTGTACATGATACAGGACAATGACCAGAAGCTACCTTTGTTTCAGAAATCACAAATGGTGACAGGGATGTATTACTTCACAATTTTGAAGTAATGAAGAAAAGAAGTCAAACAGAAAAATGTATGGACAGTAACAGTATTACCTGGAAAGAAAACCAAGATCAGACTATATTATTTTAACATTCATGCATTTCTATTTTCTAAGCTTTCTTATGGTTTAGTGGAGAGAACCTGAGATACACAGTATGTGTGTAATAAAAGTAGTAATATAATGCTCAGCATTTCTTGAAAAATTATGAAATCTTTTTCCAGTAATTTGAGAGCTCCTCAAGCCAAAGTCATAAAATTTCAGATTTTTGTAATAGTGTGAGCAAATGGAGAAGTTACTTCTCTGTTTTGAGGACACATGGACTGATGCAACTTCCATCATCTGCTGACTGTGAGTCGCTTAGCAATTCTGAAACTGTAATCCTCAAAATAAATTACGGACCTTAACTGCGTACAGGAGGACAAGCCTGTTCTTAACAATATGAACCATGAAGCACAATTTAGAGATGTGCCTTAAAATTATCCTGCATAAATCTGAATTTATGTGTCCTCTCTTTTAACAACAGATGGTTCAGTCTCCATTTCTTATTCATGGGCTTCTTCACTCTCTGAATCTCACCCCATTTCCTCAGTGCGGGAACTTTCTTTCTGAGGATTAGCAAAACACTGAAGATACCACATTCATGGCTGGGGGAGATGATTATTATGGGGAAGAAAAGGAGAATTTGGGTGGCAATTCCTTTGACTGGAATTCTGTGAGAAATTTTCAGTTATCTGGCTGTAAGACACAGAATGCATTTCCAGAAAGGACTGTACAATTTGCATTAATGTTATATGCTTAAGGGACCTATTGCCATTCTGGACTGCATCTAACTGAAGACATAAAGTATCTGTAATGACTTTTGCGTATCATCAAAGTATGAAGACATAAAGTTTCTGCATAGATTTTTGCCTAGGTGGCTGCAAAATATTTTAGCTGGAAACTAAATGTTATTCTGAACAGCCAGTAGTCTCAGCTCTAGCTCATAAACCTGAAATATTTTTAATGGCTCTATAGTAACAGGCCTTAGCCAGGGCTCTGTGGTTCTGAAAGAAGCATCATTTATAATTAGAGCTTTTCGTCTTCCCTGGAATTATTAAAATACAGCTTTCTTTTTGCATTTCTCTGAATCACTTTTCAGGTAGATATTAAAGATCTTCCTTTCATGGGGAATGGCTAAGTGATGGAGAACTCGGAGAATGTGTATTTTTTTGCACTTTTGCCACTGTCTTTCTAAGTGACCTTCAAATGTCTGTGAAAAAACTGAACAAATGCAAAACGACCTTATTCACAAAGTGTTTTGAGATCAGGTAAAAGTTCCACATATTACTGTCACTGATGCAGATTTAAAAGGTTAAACATTTGGTATATGAGACTGCAGTTTTTGTAACCACAGTTACAAATACGGAAACCTCAATGACCCAGATGAGGTAGTGGGGTCCTGTGAGACTTTGAAGGAAACTTGAAACACAGCAGTTGGCACAAATATTTAGAAGACAGGCAAGTGTTGGAAATGACAGGTCTCCTCTGCAAGGTGATCTCTAGAGCAAGAAGGTTTAGTGCAAAGACAGGTGTGATTTAATTTGGCTGAGCACCAACACATAACCCTCAGAGCTCAGCCGGTAGCTCAGCTTTAACAAGCCAGGGACCTCTGTTCCCAAACTGGCAACTCAGGCTGATCTCACTGGGTAGTCAGCTCAGGATAGGGACAGGCCTGTCATATCAAAACCCCTGCTCCCATCATTTCACAGCTCCTACATGCAGAAATACACATCCACTAAGTAGGCCAAGGCAGCTACACATTTTCCCTATCCTTAACAGATGCTTTTAGAATACGTCCTTCTTTTTCTGTTACATAAGTATTTCTTGGGGTGTTTTGTATATACTACCCCAAGCCAAACAAGCAGTTACACAATCTGTTGGGAGGAAAAAAAAAAGCAATCTTGTATGAATTTATTTATTACTCTCTTACAGTTCATTTCCAGAGTATGAGAGCATAAAGGTGATATAAAAGGACACTTCTCAAATTACCCTGAGAGGATTTTGTTAACAGCAACCAACCAAACTGAAGAGATAAAAACAAATACTCAGTGATGTCTGCCTGATGATATTCTGCTTCTACTAGCATGTGAAATGAGAGGTGGAAGGAATTAACCTAGAAGAGGAGGAATGACAGCAGATGAGAAATAAAGCAAAGCTACAAGTACTCAGGCTAAGCTAGCAGCATACGTTGGCTGAGAATTAAAAAGGGATGTGGGCATTTCAGAAAGCTTGGCAATATAAAATCTGAAGCTTTGTCACCCATCTATTTAGGGAGTGGGGTTCAAAATGTGGGAGTAAGTGCTCAGATATCTTACATGCTAGATAAGAGAAATTAAATGCCAGGATTGTAATACCTAACAGGAAGCCCCAGGTATGTATAAATCCTGTCTCAATGTGGACGAAGGTACTTGTGTAAGACTCAGTATCTCTGTGAAGCTGGAATTAAGAAATAGGCTTAGGAAGCCAGAGCCTATTTCTGTTAAACTGTCTGTGATAATGGAGGGATTTTGTCTATGTCTGTACTACTTGGTAAAGCAGCCAAGAACAGCCATTTAACCAGAAGAGCGTGAGGCATGTCACAACATGCTTTTTTTTT
>WEIU01013199.1:129661-164789 GCA_013389925.1 Aegithalos caudatus | reverse complement strand
TTTTTTTTTTTTTTTTTTTTTGGCTAATGCCTTTTATCATATTTTTTCTGTGAAATAATCTATTTTAACTATAGGAAAACAGATCTAGATTGTTTTGGACTTGAACACGAGGAATCTTGGGGCTTGGTCAAAAGGTGGCAGAGAACATGCTAGCACATAATGGGTATGGATAATTAAGGCCAAATGCATACCATACCCGCTCCATTTATTATTGTAAATACATCAACAATACTTGGCAAGGGAAGAGGAGGTCTGATTTTTGGGAAATACTAAAGCAAGCAGGGATTTAAACTCTGTTCAAAACCCAACAAGGGGGTAATAGCTAAAAGATAGTCAGGCTTTCTTGTGTTTGGTGCTTGATGCTGCATACAAAGCAGTGTAAAATATATAGTTACTGAGAGTCAAAAAGGAGATAAGGGAAAAGAAGATCAAACTCTCCAGCTAGAACACCCAACTGGAAAGTAGCTGTCTCACTCTAAGCACTATTAAGTTTGGTTTTTTTTTTATTATTTAAACATTTCCTGGTGGAAAAAAAAATTGTAGAAATTAGGGGTTCAGGAACTAGGACCTCAGATTTCCCCATTTCTCCAGATACATTTCAATTCATTCTTGCATGTGCACCTTTATAAGAGGATCCTCCCCTTGAAGGGAATATTTCGTTTTATGTCTCTGCCTTCTGTCATTTATTTTACATCCCCTCTCCGAAAGTATAGCCAGAGTAGGTAATTAATAAAGTACAGAGCATGTTCAGAAATGAATATGTGATCATGAGGAATCCAGACATGAAATCTTTAGTGCCTGGAAAGAATTAAGTGTTTTTACAAAATCNTATATAGTGAGAATTCATAGAATTTCTCCTGACAGTCCCCATTTAATGTTCAGTCTAAATCTCACTAATCCTTATAGAAAATATTTCCATTGATTTCTTTTCTTGTGGTTTCACATTTGTTGGATTCAACCCGTCTCACTTAAAATGTCATAAATTTCTGCTCTCATACTCTCCATTTTGGAGACTGGCTGTTTTGGTTGTTGTTTCTGATGAGTTTAGGTCAGCCACATCTGCTACCACATTTAAATTAAATTTTAAGATGTTTGGTAAAATCCTGTTTTTATAATTTATGTGATCTTCACATAATTCTCAAAATAATTGTTTAATATAGCAAGTTAAATTTTATCTGTCACTGATATTTTTTATCTTTGTTTTACAGTCCTTTATGATATGCTATTCATGAAAGTAGTTTCCTAAATGAAAATTGAGAACTCAATATTTTCCATTAAATAAGATATGGTCTTCAAAAGAGGTTTTATATTTTTTAAATTTTTATTATATTTATATTTGTATTTATGCAAATATGAATGTAAATATAAATATATAAATAATAATGTAGTATCACATATCTCTTTGAATTTAATAGGTCCAGTAATTGTTATTCTTTTCTGGTACATTGTATATATAAGATCAATTTTGGGTTCATCAAATATATGTAGGCAAAAATTTAGTTCTAAAATGTTGGTTTTCTAAGGTTTAAGTATTAAGGAAAAACTCAGTTTTCAAGGGTGTTCTTTTTAAAATTATTTTGTGTTTCTTTTTCTAATTACTTCTGTTGCTGCTGTTACTAATCAGCTTGTTTTGCATCATGCTAAACAGCACAGCTGGAGAATTTGCTCACTGATTGAAAGTATCATGTGAGCATAGAGAGTGGGCACCCGTGGGACTGCAATGGAAATGACTGCAAAGAGATTTCAAAGGTATTATAAGAAGGCAACAATTTTTTTGGCATTTGGGAATGCTTGAGGAACTGAAGAAAGGAAAAAAAATCAGTGTGGGAAGATTAGAGAAGGAAAAATGTGTCTGAGGAATAAGTGCAAGAAAGGGAAGGTATTTGTTTATGACTGGACAGTCAACTTAGCAAATGTAGCTCAATGGCTGTGGAAGCAGCAAATCCTGTATTAAATGTGGAAAGCTTGCATAATGACCAACAAAACAAAACAAAACAAAACAAAACGAGAGAGAGAGAGAGAGAAAGAAAGATAGGAATGGATTGTAAAACAGTCATTTGAATTTATCCATCTTGTAAACTGTTATAAAACCCACAGCAGAATTAAGTTTCCTACTGTTGTAGAAATAACACCTGTGTTTCCCAGGCAATGAATTGCACTATGGGACTGTAGGCAGTAGGCATGTCTGGAGTAAGGAGTAACTCAGTCTTAAGGAAACAGCACAATCGGGAAAACAGAAAGATAGTACTTCACTTAGCATCTTTTAGACATATGCAACCATTTATTTATTTATTTATTTTAATATGTATACTGTATCCAAGAGTTAGTATTACTTTATGGCTTCAGCTCCTGCCCAGGTCCACTGTTACAATCTGTCTTTCTTGACAGAAGTATACTGACAGCTAAACAAAGTGATTTGTTGCTATATCTAAGTGTTTGGGGCATAAGGAAAAGTATTAAAAAATAACATGAAGCAAAACTGAGGGGAATTCTAGGGAGATTACTGCAGTTTCTTTTTGTACAGGAGACATCATTAGGGCTGCCCATAATTCACATTTCTTGACATTTCCTTTTGCAGGTCTCTGTTTTCATTTTCTTTTAACTTTGCCAAACTTAGACTGTGAAGGCTGAACTCTCTTTACTAGCTTCTGGGGATGAAATGGTTTATTTTGTTTATAAAATTTTAACATTAAGGGGCTTTTTTTCAGCTTCTGAGAATGAAAAAAAGGAAGAGGGAGATGTTTTCTGTGGTAAGGAATTTAGATGCTTGGCACACAAACTGAAAAGCTGGTCAGGTCTAGTTCTGTCAAAGAAAAAATTTGCACTGTCCCTGAGAGAAACTGCCTAAATTTGGCAAATTCTCAGGGCTTTGAAAACACCTCTCCTTTCATGTTCTCAGTCGTGGCTGTGGTGGATATGGGCACTGCAGGTCTCACCTGTGTGTCTCCACCACAGCTGCCTGTGCTGAACCCAACCCATCTGCTGCTGCTGCTTCTGTCTCCTGGGAGGCTGTGGGGGCCTCTCCTCCATGAATGCACCGTACTTCTCCTGCTTCTGCCCCCTAAGTAGAAAAGACAGAGAGATTTGATTTAAAAAGAAAAAAACAAAACAAAACGAAACAAAACAAAAAAAATGCCAGAAATGTCTAGTATATCAGAGAGAGTAGATTAGGATAAGCAGCTTGGGAAGAGTAGCCCATGTCAGGGACCCTAAGAAGGTTCAGGAGACTCAAGGATGAAGAGACTAGGAGCAAGGGATGCAAATGAAAAGTGGGATTGGGAAGTAAGAGACATAAATCCAATTAAGAGCTAAAGAAAAAGTAGGGTACTGTCTACTGAGGGACAAAAAGGCTTCAGGCAGAGGAAGGAATAAATCTCTCCCTCCACAGTCTGAAATGAACTGCGTAAACATGGAAAGATGGTTTCTGGACTCTGGGAACAAACTAGAAAGAAAAGTTTGAATAAAAGGAAGCTGGTGCTGCATTGAGGACCTCTGAAAAAAAGATTAGGAGTTGTAATGCAAACAGATGTGTATTGATTGGTATGAAAGCCTTGGACACCTTCACTGGGACAGCCCAAAAAGAAGGGGTCAGATCAAGGAGAATAAATCATCCCCTAATATAACCACTTCCAAGTGAAAGAAAAGAAATGTTATAGTTGTAGGAAATTCCTTTATATGGGGAACAGAGGGCCTAATATACTGACCAGGCCTGGGTCAAGGACATCACCAGGAATTTTCCCAGCCTGGCACAGCCCTCAGACTACAACCCATTACTGATCTTCCACATAAAGGAAACAATATAGAAGTGATTTCTTGAGCAACAAGTGTGAAATCCAATCTGAATAATCAACTTTCATATCAATCTTCACAATAAAATTTTAATTTTTTAATGGTTTCTTTTTATTGTGGGTATTATATAACCATATGGTTCCACTAGTGAAGCAAATTACTTGTTGGGTTTGGGAGCCAGAGGCTTATTTGCCAGAAGAAGTGAATCTAAAAAACTGCAAAGCAAAGATTATGCGTATCACTGAGTGATATAAGGAAAAACATTTTCTTTTCATATACACCAACATAGCTATTTTAATAGCTGTCTTTCAGTTCATATAGTAACAAGAGTATTCCCAACAATGTAGGATAATAAGCAACACCTTCTCTCTCAGTTCAAATGCTTCCCAGGTTTTGGGTGTATGGTTTTGGCCTAGCCAAAAGGTCACCTTTTAATTTTTGCACTTGAAATGGAAAACATAAAGAAAATAAATAAAATACAAAAAAATGGAGCTTGAGAATAAAACACTTCATCAAATAAATAACATGTCAGACCTTAGAGTCCACTGACTGTGGAGAATGTTAACAACATTGGCTATACTAACATTACTTCCAACAGCAGGCAGATTTCTTACAAATATGATCTTTCAGCTCTTTCATTAGCCTCACACTCCCACACACAAAATTAAATCTTAAAGGTCATGTTTAATGTGTTCAGTGTTTTCATATCATTCTAATTCCAAATTTCAAGCTTATTCTTATAGACTAACTCTACTTACTAAATTTCCTCTTGGAATCTTTTATGGTTTAAATACATTTTTATTAGAATATTTCATTTTTATTCTAAAGTATTCATATTTTTTATTTTAATTGTATGATTTCCTATTAATTTCTTGTTTTTCTTCAGTCAAGAATAAATTTTTATAGACAAAGGAAGTAATTTTAGGAGGAATCCATCACAGTTAGTAACAGAGACTGTTTCTATAAGTAATGCAGAGAAATTTTTAATATACATAGCAATGCATGATTGAAATTTATTAGTGGTAGTATTTTTTTACATAAATGTGTTAGATTTGCATGGTAATGTTTAGGTAGCAGGGGTGTTACAGGGGTGGGTTCTGTGTGAAACTACCAGAAGCTTCCCACACATCCAGCAGAGCCAAAGCCAATCTGCTCCAAGATTGACCTGCCGCTGTCCAAAGCTGAACACTTCATCAACACCTCTTGGATAACAGATCTAGGAATGAGAAAAAAACCCTGTGCAACACCAGCCAGAGAGCAGAATGGAAATATGTGAGAGAAACAGCTTAACAGTTTTGCAGGCAGCAGTGATGGTGGGGATGAAGTAGAAGGAGATGCTTCAAGTTCCAGAGCTGAGACTGCACTGCAACCTGTGGTGCAGCCCATGGTGAGGCAGCTGTGCTCCTGCAGCCCATGGAGGACCCCATCCTGGAGCACCTGGATGTCCACAGGAAACCGTGGCCCTTTTAGAAATCAGCATTGAGCAGGTTCCTGGCAGGAGCTGTGGCCTCATGGAGAGAGGAGCCTGTGTTGGAGCATGTTTGCTGGCAGGACTTGTGACCACTTGAGGGGCTTCTGTTAGAACATTGTGATCCTAAAGGACTTCACTCTGTGGGATTGACCAACACTGGGGCAGTTTGTGAAGAACTGCAGCCCATGGGAAAGAGTAGGGGAAGAGTGTCAGGAGTCTTTATTCTGAGGAGAAAGGAGCAGCAGGGACAACATGTGTTGAACTGATCACATCTCACATTCTTATTTCTCTGCCCTGTGGTGGGGTAAGAGGGAGAGAAAATTGGGATTCAGGTTGAACCCTGGAAGAAAGAAGGGGTGGGGGAAGGTGCTTTTTAAGATTTGGGTTTATTTCTCATTCCCCTACTCTGATCTAATTGCTATTAAATTAAACTAATTTCCTCAGGAAAAAAAAGTGTTTTGTTAATTGTGATAATAGATGAGTGCACTCTCCATGTCTTTATCTTCACCATGAGCCTTTTGTTATGTTTTCTGTTCCTTTCTGTGTTGAAGAAGGAAATGATACAGAGGCTTTGGTGAACACCTGGCATCCAGGTGGGGTTGACTCAGCATAATAATCTAGCCTTTGTCTTCTTCTGCCCTTTTAAATTCTCTCAATGATTTTCAAATTCTGTCACTAATTTTGATGCCTGCCTGATATTAAGTATTCTGACATCTGAGACTTTAAAGATATTTTAGTGCCAAATTCAAAGAAATGAGAATGATTTTCCCAAACTCAGTGGGTTTTTTTTGTTGAGAACTTTAAATGTTAATTTTCTGTGTTTAACTTGTCTATTTAGGCTGCCTTAGTCACTCGTTGCATCTTATTATCACCTGTTCAAGTAAGTGAACAAGATACAAGGGAGTGACATAAGTAGGACTTGCTTTCAGCTTTGACTTGATTACCTGTTTGTTTGAATTAAGGTGCTCTTTATTTATTTCTTTATTTTAAATGAATGGACTTAATCTTTTTTTATCTTAATTTTTTCAGCACAAGAGTGTGCATCGGAATCTGTTCATTTACTCACAGTTCTAATAGTAGGAATGCAGAATAACTGTTATTAAAACCAAGCAGATTTTAGGTAAATGATTTTTAATTAACTCAGCTTATTGTTTTGTAAGATAATTTATGAAACAGGCTGCAGGGAAGAACGTAGTTAAAGCAACATGGCAGCCCTCTAAAATCATACAGTCAAGGGCACAGATTCTTAGTGGTTATGGAGAAAATGTGAGAAACACAGTAAGTAAATAATTTGGCTGAAGCCAACAATTTAAACTGGAATGGAAATTAAAGATGAGTGCAAAAATCTTAGAAAGCAAACTCATAAAAACAAACAGCTAATAGAATGATTCACCTGGAAGGGACGCTGGCTGCAGCAAGAAATGGTGTAGAAGGATATTAGGATCAAGAGGAAAACCAAAACAGAAAAAAAACCTCTATTGCTTATTTTAAGAGGTTTAGCTATAAATAGATGATGTTGAGAAGGCTGAACTGTTTAATGTCTTTTTAGCATGCAATTGCTTGGTTATCATACTGATCCACTGACAAAAGGAAAGATCTCAACATTTGAGTGTGGGAGAAATATTGAGTCAGTGGAGGACCTTGAAGATGATTTGAGATTTGGAGTAAACATCTGAGGAGAAATTGGAGTGTTTAACATGGGGAATAACAGGGTAAAAGGCATTCTAATTACAGTCCTAGAGAGAAGGTGGAGCCAGGTTCTTCTCAGGATGGACAATGAGAGGATAAGGCCCCAAGGGTCAAGAGTTTAAATATGAGAAATTGTACTTTCTGGGAAGGAAAAATGATTCACCACAAGAGGTTGCGCAGGTGCTTTCTACCTTGTTTCTTTTTTCTGTTTTCTTGCCCTCACACATCTGTGGTGAGAGAGGAAAACTGATGAGTATTCAGAGCTAATATTGCAGTCACAGAACTAAGCTTTGAGAAAGAAAGAAGTGCTAAATTATCTAAAAAATAAAGAGCCTTTAAGCCTTATTTTTTCACAATTTGTAGTAATGAGTTTAACCGTTTGAACTTCTTAACATTTGAATATATTTTAACTGTGATTATATTTCTACTCTATCAACAATTGCAACATTTTTTTCTGAAATCACAATATTATTTATTAATTGCTATTACAGGAGCATAGAGTGTATCATAATGTCAGGTTTCAGGAATGCTGTCTGCTGAGGTGCTCCATGACTAGAGTGACCATAAATGGACTCCAACAGCAAGGTGTAGGACAACCCAAAGATGCTGTCAGGATATGCAGTCAGTCTTGTTCCTTCTGTCATGTTAGAGTACTTTAGGAAAGAAAAAAAACCCTGACAAGTCCTGATTTATATTTTCAGTAAGTTTTCATTTTATCTGCAAGTGTTGGAACATTTTGCTTCAGATGTTTGACTATGTCTGATATTGTAATTTTGCTTCTGTCCTACAGGGACCCAAGATGTGATGAACTGATACAGATTTTTACTCTTCCAAGGAGCTTCAGTCAAGTTCTCAGTTAGTATAGAAGTAGTAATGCTGTAGTTTGTGTCACTGATGAACATATAGGTAACCACTGAAGGAATAAGTTCAAGCAAATGTAACTTCATATAAACAAAACAAACTCAGCCATTTCTCAGACAGAAATGGTACTACCCCAGCAGTACATCAGTGTTCTGCTATTCAGAATGGACTAAATTTTTTAAAGATTGTCATAAAAATTATACAAAAATTGTTGCAGTACATTTCCACACCCAAGCAAATGATTCAATTTAAGGAAAAAAGTTTCAGTTTACCTTTGAACATATAAGGAAGTTAAACTAGAATTTTCCATACCTTTCTCATTGTAATTGGCCCAGAGCCAGCACAGGAGCACTGGCTGGGCTTTAGAAACGTTTCCCAACATCTGTAGCTGCTTCTGTTGGCAGCGGGCCAAGGTGTCCCTCTAAAACATTAAGTATATATAAAGGTTCACAAAGGAGCTCAGGTGCTTTTTAAGGTGTCTTAGCAAGGTGTCAGAGGCTTCTCTGACACCTATGCTCAGCTTTTGTTTTTGTATCATTTGTTATTTTGCTTTTATTAAAACCTTTGCTTTACAAAACACACTTAAAGAGCCATCTCACTATTATTAAGGAATTTCTCTGCCAGGGCTGGCCCCTCAGAGGTGACAGACCTTTGTGGAGTTTATAACATCTGACCCCATGCAAGATTCCATCAAAGGGCTATTGTTTTAATCTGTGATTCACTTAAGTAATAAGCAGTCTGATTCATCTCTTCATGTCAATAGAAAGATTTGCAATGACTTCAAAAATATTAGGAATAAGCACTAACTCAAGCAAGCCAGAGTCAGGTTTTTTTTTTCAAATCTTGGCTGTGTACTTTTGAAACAAGATAACATTGTGCTAGTTTTCACCTTCAACTGAGCAAGACTGGAAAAATATGGAAGTGTTTAAACTTGATTGTATCTGTGGACATCCATATCTCTGTATATGACCCTTTCATGTTTCCTTCCAACTGAATTACTCTGAAATTTTCCAGGATGTATTAGTGAGGTATCAAGCATTTTTAAATACATACAAAATCCAGTCATGTTTCCAGCAATGTCCCACCAACTTCTTTTCCATGAACAGGTATTCTTGTGGTGACCATATTCTCTTAGATGCTCTCCTGTCCAAAGTGTCTAAAAATAAAGTTGTTAGGGGAAGTAAACTTGTACCTTTTCCTCTCATGGAAATCTGTGATTTATGCAAACACAAGATTACTATCAGTGAACGGAAATTGGGATAATAGGAGCTGCATAAATTAATTTCTTTCTGGAGGTTTTTTCTCTACAGCGCTGACTTTGGTTAATCCAAATGGTTTCATGCTGGGACATAAGACTAGAGATAGAGCCTTCCTTTGATGGTGGCTACTGCTTATATCTGGAAGAAAATGGCAGGTCACTGGTTCTAAGGACTGTTGCAGATGAAACAATGTATCCAGAAAATCAATTTAATTTCAGTGGGGTCTGCAGCTATATCCCTTTTGATTTCAGTTTTATTGACTTCCTGCTTCTTTCTTTTCCAACACAGCATTTGTATGGATTGCATAACATTTCACAGCAGTCATGCTCCTTTTCTTCAGAGAGAGAGTAGTGTAGTGGGGTGACCCTGACTGAATGCCAGACAGCCACCAAAGCCCCTCTGTCACTCTCCTCAAGAGCTGGAAAGGGGAGAGAGGATATAACAGAGGTCACAGGTTGAGGTAAGGACCAGGATGAATTTATTGCTTATAAGATCAGAGCAGGATAATGAGAAATAAAAACAGATCTTAAAAATCTTTCCCTCACTCCTCCCTCCTTCCCAGCTCTACATTCTCCCTGCCAGCAGTGCAGGCAGAAGTAAATGGGATTATGGTCAATTTATCACACATTTTTTCTGTTGCTGCTCTGGGGAAAGAGTCTTTCCTCTGTTTCAGTGGGGTTCCCTCCCATGAGAACAGTTCTCAGTGAACTTCTCCAACCTGAATCCATCCCACAGACAACAGTTATCCATAAACAGCTACAGTGTGGGTCACTCTTCCACGGGGTGCAGTCCTTCAGGAACAGCCTGATCCAGTGCGGGTCCCCCATGGAGTCACCTGTCCCACTGGGAAGCTTACTAGATTTCTATCTAGTTGGGGATTATTGTGAGGCATGCCTGTGTTCCAGCTACCATGCACCTTGTCTGAGCTGGCTTCAAGTGAAACTTGATGTAAACATTCTCTCTGAAAATATTGCCCTGTGTAGGGAAACCACCCTTGGACAAGGAAGATGAAGTGTTACAAAGATTCCCCTAAAATTAAAGGGTTGTTTTGAGCCCTTGTGCGCCAGAAGTTTGAGGAGGAGTAGTGCAGAAAAAAGAAAGGCTTCTCTTAGGTTTTACAAACCGAGATTTGGCCTTCACTGTCAAGTCCAGACCCTGGGAAATGAAGGATGACATTAAACTTGTTGATTACATGAAACATTAAACTTGTTGACTACTTTCTCAGGGTCTAGATTAAAACTGGTAAGGTTTTTTTTCTGTCCTTGGCCATATTAGAAAGTACATTTATAAACTCAGTACTTGGATGTTCATAAGCCTTTTAATTCCAGCCCAAATAATAATTATATGTATTAATAATCAATACATTTGTATTTACTCTTGAGAAAACCTTCACCTTTGTTCTTGAGACCTTCATCTTCTTGATCTTCTCCTTTTGGTCCCCTTGAATACATACAGAAATCAAACAGGTTTATCTCTCAGCCTTTATGCTGCTAAATTTGAGGAAAAGCCAAACCTTTTGTTTTGTGTGCTGTGTGTGCTTTTTTATGGCAAACTCTCTGTTTATCCTCTTCTGAACCACTTTAATTTTGAATTCACACTCTTTGAACATTTGGGTTTGAACTTTCCATGAGATTTTGAATTGAATCTCTCTTTTCCTACCTGAATACAAGGTTTATGGTTTTTTGGTTTTTTTTAACTGTTACCAAATTTCTCAAATGATTCATCTGGGAGTTGTTGCCTTTTTAATGCTATTTAACACTCAGAACAGCTAGGCATCTAAAGATCAAATAAAAGCACTTCTTATCTTTATCTAAAGTTTACTATTTTTTAGATTAATTAGTTGCAATCTTACTGTGCCTCATGGTGAGCTTGCTAAGTGTTAGGTAGCTAGCTCAAATTTTGGGATGGGTTTCAATTACCTGTACTGAAGATAGCCTTGTACATAGTTTAAATCCTTGAGAGAAATGATGAAGAATTTACCTGTAGTACAAGAAAAAAAAGACTTGCTTTCAGCCATAAGAAATCCTTTTTGGCATTTTGACTCTAAATTACAACACACTTTTGTAAAGCACTAACTTACTCTTCATTTGATCAATTATGCACCCCAAGGGCAAGATACTGCAGTTAAAATTTATTTTTTGTGCTTGAAAATATGAATCTCTGGTGCCAAAGATGGTGAAAATGTTACTCTTCAGAATGTTTTGAGATTAGGAACATGGGTCTAAGTGTCATTGGCCCACTCCTTCAATCATTCACATTAGTGCGAGGTGAGAGAAAGCATGAATCAACAAACGTGCTAGTGACATTTTCCTTCTGCTTGGCTAACTATTACCATTTAAAGGTGTATTACAAGGTAGAAATGTGTTTGTATTCACCACATCCTTGTATTTATGCATTTATGTGTGTATCCATACATATATCAATTTAAAGTTTACACGAGACTGGCATTCTGTGAGGATGGGGTAGGAGTCTTGCCCATTTTATCTTGCCTGCAAATGAAGTACACTGTCTCCAAGGCCCGTCTTGTGAACTTTGTCACCTCTGCCAGGCAATGTTTCACCTGGTTCCTCCCTGTTAATTCCTGCTTTTATGATCCTGTACTGCTTTGTTTTCTCCCATTTCCAGAAGGTTGCTCAGCTAAAGTACTGCACTTATTTTATTCATAACCTTCACTTACATAAGAGAAACCTCCTGTTTCTCTTCTGCAGAGGTAATGATCAATCATTTTCCTCCTCAAAACAGGACTTGTTTCCTGGTGTTTCTTATCAAATCTGCTGAAAAACCTTTTTGAGCACAAAGAGTCTCTGACTTCAAAATGCCCTGAGTAACATTGTTAATAAGAATAATCAAACCAAAGATTTATGTTTTTGTAGGAAGCTTGCCAACTACAGAAGCTTAGAGAAGGAAAAGTGAATTCAGAGAAAAGCTGTGTAAAGTCCTCTGGAAAGCTGAAAATAAGTTGGTCAGATTATGGAATTTTGTTATAACTGTAGGGTTTTCTATTAAGTCTTTTGTTCATAAAAAAATTTTATGGAGTCCTTCAGTCCACCTCATTCATATGCTCTTCTTCACAGTCAGGTGGAAAAATGACATGGATTCCTTTTTGCTGAGGCTTTTTCAGGATCAGACCGTAGACCTCCATTTTCCCTCATACATAAAACAAAATTGCTTCTAGCTTTGTGTTTCTCTGGCAGGAACAAGATGCTGGTAACCAACTCCTTCTCTCCCAGCAACAGCTGGATGGGTACAGACTTCAGTGTTAGAGTTGGACCTCTCATGTGGGATTAAATAACTCCCAGTAACTAGAATCAAAATAAAAGATGAAATGTCCTCCACACATTTTGCATTTGCCAGAAGGCATCCTTAGAGAGGTCATAGCAAGAAACTGAAATTACCCACCTGCCACAGAAGTAGTCATAACAATATATGTTTTAGTAGTGAAGGAATAAAATGAGGAGGGAATGAAACTCAGAACTGGTGATATCAAAGGAAAACCTGCCAAATGTTAAGAATAAGGTATATTAAAATGGTACAAAATTTAATGGTTTCCAAAATATTGGACAGAGATTAATTGACTAGGTGGTGAGGCACCAGCTTGGATGAGCACATTAATCACTACAGCAGCATGTCTGTCACACACTTCTTTCTGTATACTGCCCTTTCTTTTTATTTCTAGAGATGCAGGACTGCTACACAACCATTGATAAAATGCTGTCGGGGAGGGGGAAACATAACTGAACAACTCATCACTGTCCAGTCACTCTGCTGGGAAAGTTTCTGCCTCAGGATTTGCAGGCATGCCTTTTCTCCCCTTGGTGCAGAAAACAGAAAAGCACTTCTGTCCCTTTCTGTCTCAGCTTTGCTGTCTCTTTCCTGCTCCCCTCTGTTGGGGTACTGACCTGGCCTTGCTCACACAGTGGCAAGGGCCAGAGAAGGAGCTGGACAATGATGACTGCTTCTGGACAGGGAGCTCCCATTACTTCTTCTGTGAAATTACTGAGAGGTGCTGAAGATAGGAGGAAGTTACATAGGTTGCATTTATAGGTGAGGGCTTGGAGACAAGAACACATATGAGTAGAGAGTTCCTTGTGTTGGAAATAAATACTTACATGGAAGAGATCTACAGAGAATGGCCTGAAAACCTGTATTTTATCCCCAGAGCTTCTCAGATTTGACAATACAGTGGTATTTATATCAGAGTTTTTTTTTTTTTAATTACTTTAAAGGAAGAAAAATGTTTCATACTATGCATATGTTCTAGCAAGGGATTAGATGTCAGGATATTTGAATATTTGTAATGTACTAATAATGTTAATAATTTAAACAATTTTAAAAGTCTTAACAGGCTTAGTCTCTATTCCTCTTTTATGGTTTCTGGAAAGGGAATGTGACAACTCTTCCCTTCAGGCCCTGGTCAGACAGAGCCTCTTCTGTAGACAGGGGAATACGCAGCTGAGGACTGTCAGATTCTGGCCATAATATGCAATAATAAGCAATCCATGTGAATTAAAAATGTTCTGAATGAGGCAAACAAAAATGCTAAGCTTTGTCATCCCATGTAAGATGATTTCTCAGGTGAAGTTTTCCTAAGTGAACTTGTGATTTCCAGCAGAGAATCCAGATCCTTCTCCCCAGCTGTGATGACTGAATGTGGTTCAGGGAAAATATGAAATAATTTGAAAGATGAACAAGTGTAATTTAATTAATTTTTCATTCAAATATGGCAGTAACCAAACAGAGTCAGTTGTGCATTATATAAGCCATATTTTGTATGCAGGATCTGTCACAGTGATATCTAAGCAGCAGAACATTAGAGAAAAAAGAGAAAGGGCCTGCCTTTCTGGCAGACGTGGGTTACTCCAACTAACAATTTATTATTTTAAAAGTAATGTACATGCCAGATTGCTAGATTTGGGGATGACTATCCATTATACACAGTCCTCTGATGGAGAGATAGTAACTGGAGATGATGCCAAGAGAGATGCCTGAGATTCAGATCTAGATTCAGATTCCAGCCTGCTCCCAGCCTTCATGCAGCTAATGTGCTTGAACCTCATCAGATTGTGAGGAACTCCAGACTTCCAGCAATCATTAGTTGTGTGATAGTCACAAAAAAACATACAAGCAAGCAAACAAATCTGTTTTCACACAAATGCCGCCAGAACAGAAACAAGTAGAAGAGAAATCAACCTCTCACATGTATTCTAGTTCCTTCCTACTCAAAAGGTTCTCAGTTTGCTTGAAGTGTTTGCAGGTTTTAAGTGCAAAATTTTACAGTAGTGAAATATGGCTTGATGTAGCAGGAATAATTTGAAAGGCTGGGAAAAGAAGCAATAAAAGTATTTTGAAGGTTCTGTATGAGTTACTGCATGGGGGCATAACTTCTGATTACATGTGAGTTTTTTTTTGTTTGTTTGTTTGGTGGTTTTGTTGTTGTTGTTGTTGTTGTTGTTTACTGAAGGTTCAATAATGTTCAAAGCTGCATCCAGCTGCAGGACTGTTTGGTTTCTCTGTCATGTAAATGTGACTGCTATGATGCTTTACCTCTTTCTCTCATGCTCTGCCTCACATAATCTGCACTCAAACGTTTTTTAGGTCACCCAAATAAATGGTTATGAAAGCTATAAAGGAGGTGAACAGGCTTTTTACTCCTTACTTGAAATGTTTGCCATTCCCATTTGAAGTCAGATGAAACAGTATTTCATGCACATCGGTGAGAATCTGGCTATGTCTGAGGAACTGAGTGGAAATATTCTTGCTTTANTATATAATTGATAAATTTAAACTCCTAAAAAAAAAAAAAAAAAAAAAAAAAAAAAAAAAAAAATTATGTGTATAATTTCTTTATAAAAATGCTAATTTAAAAAAAACCCAAACAAACAACAAACCAGAGATACCACTGTTTCAGATGTATTTTCAGAGAACAGAATGAGTAAAATAGTCATAATTTCAATATAAATAATGAATTTCAAATATGTGAAAAAATTGGGGCAATGCTTGTCAGCTCTTCAACTGCACTGTTTATCAAACAGTTGTAGATTATATTGTAGAGAAAATGGGATATAAAACTGTAAATAATGTATTAAAAATAGCTGAATTTAATTTCTATGGAACAACTCCAGCATCTCTTCATAAAATGTGAATGTGTCTACAGTTCTATATTGATCAGATGCAAGATCTGGAGAGGTCAAACCACAAGGCTTGTCTCTTTGATATCTGGTTTTTATCATAGCTGACCCTCAGATTCTTATATTCTCTGACAATAGAAAGAAAATTCTGTTTAGCACAACTTGTGTGAAAGTTTCTATTATGGACCAAATATAACACCATAATAGAACATGCCTAGCCATTGAAGTATTAGAAATATCATACCACAATAATCATGCAACCTAATTGGCACTTATAATGCAGTGGATTACTTAAATCCATATTATCCCCATTACAGAAATATAATTTACAAAGCACTTCAAAATCATCTGAAAGGCTCCAATTTTGGAAAAACTATTGCATTGCTGTTTATCTACTTGAATGTCTGAATGGAAGTAATTTCCATGATCTCAAACCAGTTTTGATTTTTGTCATGAGAGTGCTATATGCCTATGTGCTTAAGTAGGATTCTCCATATCATATTTGAACAGAAATCTGATTGTCTACTGTTATGTAAATGAAGCATGAACTTTTTGAAAACACTGATAATCACAGCACACAGACTGTATTTTGGAAGTAACAGTTTTCCATTTATTTTAGTCCCCCATCAAATGTTCAGTAAATTCATCTGCCAGTAGGGAGATATCGAAGGCGCAGTGCATAACTACCTGTATGGGCTGATCAAATATTAAGGGGGTGTGTCCATATTTGTTTCTTGTCCGTATTTGTCCTGTCCTGACTGAAACCTTTTCATTATGTGTACAAGCTATCACTACCTCAGTCACTGCTAGTAATAAATGAAATATTTTCACACAACTTTCAGAAGTTTTGATGAAATTTTTGCTATAGTCAATTTATGGTCCATTTTCTTCACAGTTTCCATATTGCCATGAATACTCACTTTGGATGGATGTTAAAGAAGAGTTTTTCTTTCCATCAGGGCATATACTTGACCTTCTTCTGGGACACCCAGACATGTGGGTCCTGTGTTTTCTTCTCTGCTGTTCCCTAGGTGAATCTCCATAGCATTTAACAAGTATCTGAGGATGAATTTTTCTGTTGAATTAGCTCAGTGGGATTTTTTCCTACTACTCCTGAGACCTATGTTTACACCTTAAATGAGCTGGATCAGAGCATTGGTCCATGTTCTGCCAGGGGTGTTGCAATGTGTCACTTCACACTGCTGTGCCCCGAGAAGACTGGTGACAAGCCTTTGCAGGTGTTTACACTGTGACTGAGCAGCCCCTGGTTTGTTTTGTTACTGTTCTGACCTTCTTACTGCCTCAGTGTATTCCACACAGACTGCTGCAGTTGTTGCAATGAACAATTTGCTGACTAAGCTCAAAAATCAGTCTGGTGATGGACTAAAGGGAGGAATTGAAAAATTTTTCAGTCTTACTGATCTGGGGATATGGCAGAGAAGTGACAGCAAGGGATTGTGCTATACTGCCTTTGCTTCTTTGCTCTCAGTGGTTCCTGGGAACTCCCCAATCAATGTTGCCAGACTTCTTAACAATTAGTAACGTTTTGATCCTGTTATACCCTGCACAGCTGTAGGCAAAGGAATTTTCAGCTGCCTGCTAACAATATTCCAGGTCTCACAGGCTGGAGGAGGTTTCTCAGATTCCAGGCTGCATGCTGGAGCTTGCCAATAGCTGAACTACCCCACTGCAATCTGCTCACGCTCACTTGCTCGAGCAGGTATTTTGCTGTCAATCTCAAACAAAATATAGCCTTTGAATTGCCACTTCAAGTATCCCAATACAGGTTTTAATTCTTCCAAACACAGTATCATTCAGCTAGGTGCAAAACATAGTGCTTATTGTAACAGGAGGAGGAGTTGCAACCTGGAAAGTTGCTAGGCAAGAGAATTTAGACAATTATGGTAGGAAAATACTGGCTATGAAGTGACACTTAGATGGCTAAAATAATTCTTAAGGAGTGTCAAGAAAAACAGAGAAGCATTGCAGTGTCTGAAAATAGCTTTAGAGATGACATTATCAGAATGCTGCATTGGAGACTGTTTTCATTCTTTAAAAAGCTGCTGAAAAATTGGTGAAAGAAAAGAAAAGAATGATGAGTTTTGAACATTGAAAAACCCTTTGTTCTGACAAGGTGTTTCTTGTTTTCCAAGAAAAGTTAAGAGGAGATAAAAAATATCTTATGCTGGGAAAAGAATTTTACAGCTCAGAGTATGGAGAGACAATCAATCTAAAGGTCACAGGTTCAAGTTCTATATATACAGGAAAGAAAGTTAAATATTGAGCAAAATAATAGAAAACTGGTAAAATCTAAAATTTTGGAAATTAAGAATCAAAATTCCCTTTTAACAAACATGCTTAGTTCAAGACAAACTGGTTAAGAATCAGTTGATAGAATTTTGCAGCAGGTGCTAGTGAAATATCAATAAGTGCTTTATGAAAGTTGTGTGGTTCAAGAATAGGAAGGCCTCAGAGAACTGTAGAAAATGGTCACTCTGTTCCACTGATCTCCACAAGGCTGTGCCTTTAGTTGCCTTCAGCTGAAATAGCCAGAGTTTCAGATTAGCTTTGCCACCTTCTGTTCTAACACAGACCAATCAAATTATTTCTGATAGCAACACAGATTCATCATTTGTCTACCTTTTTTTCATGGACATGAAATACCAGTTAGGCTATGTATTGGAATATCCCACAGTTGATGGAGATAGGGATGATCTGTCAGGACACATAAACTCTGACATGCAATGCAATAGTCCAAAGGCAAGCCCAAGGTTGTGGCCAGAACCACACTTGAAATCACCAATTAAATTTAACAACTCTGAAGATTGGAAGCATAACATAGACTACAGTCTAACACTTGAAGAGGATTAGAAGGAGGGAGTGCTAGAATCACCAGCACAAGCATGTGGTCTAGTTTTGCTTCTATAGTAGGACATCAGATTCAGGAAACCTTTCCAATACAGATTTACTCTATTAAGTGTTCAAAGGCACGTGGTGGGTTTTTTCACATTAGTGGTTGATAAGCAGAGCTCAGTTTTTATACAAAGCTTAGGCTAAAAGACTTTTTGAAGTAAACAGGACTTTGTCTAATACCTTTGAAAAATATTCAATTCCCTACTTTAGTATACATAACAGATATCTTGTGGTGATTTGGACTGTCATAACACTGTCAATCTTTGAAATATTATCTACATATATAAAACAAGAACAAAACAAACCAAAAATTCTACTAGTTCTTTATAGCTGCATTGCTGCAAGGNAAAAAAAAAAAATCAATTTTATGTTCACATGTGCTTAGCAATACCTAAAAGTATGTCTAGGAACACTGTCAAATAGATTTATTTGCAAAAGAGAATGTTAAGCAATATGTTGGCTATTAAGTCCATTATGTGAAATCAGTCAAAGGGCAAAGAAATAGCTGCTTCATTATTGAAAAATTCTGAAACGTGTTTTTTGAAAAATGCTAAAAAAGAATTGCAGTGTGACAGTGATAGGGATGGGATGTATTAGAGGCAGAGCTAGAGCTTCTACCATTAAGAAATATTGGAGATCAGAACATGAAATAAGCATCTAATAAGATTTCATAGTCATACTTCAGGTCTCAGTTCTCTATCTTCATAGAGAAAGAAGCATAAAAATGTTTTCTTGAATAATTACTTGAACCACCTTCCAATCATTTCAGCCAAATTTCACTTTAAATTTGAAATTTCTGAGTAAATTCTAAATTTTGTGTAATTATAGACTGTTTCACAGAGAGAGGGTGAGGTAGCATGTGCTGGCAAACTATTCACTATAGGGTTAGTGCTGAGAAGATACAAAAATACTTGCTACAAAATTTATCTTTAGTATTTGGTATTGACGAGCCTGGCCTGCCCAGAGTATGGATGTACAGTTTGGGGCCTCAAAACCTCTCCAGAAGGCAGTGTTTATGGGTCCTGCAGGTGTCCTTGGAGCACTGTCTCATGGCTCAGTGCCTGTGGATCCCAGCAATTCTGCTTTGCAAGGACTACCGTAGCTTAGTGCCAAATGACACTTATTTTTAAACATCAGGTTTGATAGCTAAAATAAATATTGTCATGCATTGTAAGTAATTGAGCTGATGTCAATGTCATTGTCTATGGAATAAGTTGCAACTTATAGTAAATAAGAATTTCAGTTTGGTAATAACAAAACAGTCAACTCCTCATGAGTAATAAAAGGAATTCAAAATTCTTAACCCAAAGTACAGATGAATTTCACATTTTTGCTAACCCTGGAAACTGTCAAAGCAGATTTGGCTTTGATAATTTGAATACTATTGATACTGATATGTTGAAACAGCAACTTAAGGGTCTTTCATGCTGGGAAACCCTGTGCTGTAGAATCATAATAAACCCCCCTATTTTCACAAACACTGTCATCCAGAGGATGACATATCACAGTGCATAGATGCAAACCAGTCCAATTACTAAGCAGGTGACCAAAGTCAAAGGTCCCTGAAATAGGGACAAAGCAGTGCTGCTAAATTCAAGACATTTATCAAACTGTCTCACAGAAGTACTGTTAATCTAAACGTGTCTGGTTTAAAGTGCTAGTAATTTATTTGGCTGTTTCATCACTTGTGAAGTTTGTGTCATTAGTATTTAATCATCTTAGATTCATAATCATCCTCCCTTCCTGCAATATATCTCAAGGACAATAAAGTCTTGCAGTTTTGTCTTTGTAGTTCCTTTCCCCCTTCAGTATCGACTGCTGAAGAAGCACTTCAAAGATACTGAGTACTGCTGTATGCAAAGCTGTAACTTTTAGCATTGTGAAGGCATTTTCGTTCAGAAAAGCTGAACTTATTTTAGTTATACATCATCATATTTTCATTGTCAAGTGTCTTTACTTTTCTCCTTTAGAAGAATAATATCTCCCATTTCTAAATTGATGCTGGGAGTGATGTCTACTGAAATTCAAACCAAAGGCTCATGAGATAATACATATTTGAGTATTTAATATTTCAGATTCTCTGGGCACTACCTTTATGCTGATTCTTTGAAATGTCAGTGCAGATTAAATCAGTCGTCTTGTGTTCTGAGGTGTCTGCCTGGGAGTTAGTAATGACCTCAGGAAAAAAAACCAGTTTGCTAGGTTGCAGGGAGGAACAGGGGAAAGACAGATGGTTCCTAGAAAGTGTTTGGGAAGATGTCCTGAGCCATTCCCAAATGTTTGGTCTGATTGGTACTGAGTGTTTGACAATCCTACAGGAAAGAACAAATTATTTTTAATAGAGTAAGCCACAGGCAACGGGTGAAGAGGAGAAGATATAGAATCCTCTGTTCCCCAGAACTCCCAGAGGGCTGCCTGCAGAATGCAGAAGGCAAATCAGAGACAAACCCTATTTTGCAAGATGCAGCACCTTTTTCAACACATATAAAGAGGCTGATTTTGAGAATACTGATAAAACATTTTCAATTCCCTCCTGCAGCAAAAGCTTATTTTTAGGGAAAAAAAAAAAAAAAAAGAGAGAAAAACTAGAGGAAAACCTAGTGGAATTGAAGTCCATTTGAGAATGTGTTTTCCAGATGTGAAGACACCAACAAAAGGACTGTGCAGAGAGAAGCAGTTTTCATAAGTAATTGAGGCCAAAAATGATAGAAGATTTATCTCACCAGTGTCACATGCTCAAAGCTTGTGAACACAACCCAAAAGGTTAATATGAACTTTAGTTTTGGGAACTTTACTTTGACTCAATCTACTGTAAATTGCATCTTTTTCCACTTGTGGTTCCTGGTAACAGAGTAGACTTAAACAACTTTTTCCTCGACATTTACTGAAAATAAAGATTTAAGGGAAAAATGTCGGTTATTGGAAGTAACTCACTGACATTGTGTTGGGAATCAACTGGTAAGAAACCTAATGTACATTTTTAGAATAGCTTTACATACAATGCTTTTACAGGAACATTGATCTTTTCTTTCCCTAAAATGGCATAAATACTAGGGAAAGGGTGAATCCTATCAGAGGTTGATAGTGGAAACCGCAGAAATGCAGACTACTGCTGTTACCAAAAAGGATGAGGAAACATATAAGTTTTAACAGGTGCCAGACAAATCCTTATCTGCTATTTTAAGACTCCTGTAAACATTTAACTCATCTCTGCAAACATTTAACTCCTCATTCATGGAAAAATCTCAAGCTTCACAAGTTTGGAACCCTGATGTAAAAAATTAACCTGCTTTTTATATCATCATTTTTTTTTTTCAAATTAGCTTTGAGTTGTTCTTTTAGTCAGAACAGGCAGACCACATCTCTTCACTGTGGACAAAAGAAACTATTTTGGGAGTGAAAATAGCTTGAGAAACATCTATTTCTTCTCATCTGGGAGGTCTCTTTTTCTGAATAAATTCCTTGAAGTGTGGAGGAGACAGAGTCCCAATTTCACTCTGTATTGTTCAGGTTAAAAAGGATTTACATAACACTGTCATTTTGTTGTGCCAGTTTGTAATGATTGATAATACCCAATTTAGATGATTTCATTCTGTGCAGTGATTAAAATGTGTAAGCTTTGTAAATCATATCTGATAGATGCTTCTTCTACTAAGAAAAACACAATTCATTTCAGCCTACTTTTCAGGGCATGTTTATGTCCAGATGTATAAAGGTGTTCAGAAATATCTATGATAATGAAAAACTTTTGAAAATGCCCAGCTGTCCTATTTCTGTTAGAAAACATCACGAAAAGAGCTATTGAAGAGTTCAAAGTATATCATAACTAATGCTTTTCCACTGTTGGATATATTATGGCTTGTTTTCTGTTTTGCAGTGAGTGAACCTTCCTTATTTGAAAAATAAAAATCTTGATGCATCTGTCTGGATTTTTAAAGATGTCTTCTATATGCTGCTCAATACACAGGCAGCTTACACATTTTACATGTTTCCATTTGAGGTGGTCAAACCCTTTTCTGAGGTCTGGCCCAAAGGTACAGATCATCTGATCCATCTTGATATGACCAAGCATGAAACATGACCATTTTATTTTCAGCATGATGCCAACAACAGTAACAGCAATTTAATCTCAGAAATTGCAATTGACCCTCAAGAAATGCCATGCTTGCTGCTGACTTGATAGGGTGTCTGGAATCACTAGACTTCATACAGGCACTTAAGGACCTGAATTTAGTTTCTTTGTTCATATCTAAGGGTCTAGAACCTTTTAAAAGTGCTTTGTTGTGGGAATACACACAAGAACATGTTGGACTGATTTCCTACAGCATACCCCAGGTGGGAGCAAGCATCTGACTCAGTCTCTTGTCACCTTGAAATGTTAAGTTTTGGGACATAGAATTCAAGAAGTGTTACCTATAATGTAATACAACTCACAAGATATATTTGGCATCATAGATATAATTATACATTAATTACTCTCCTTTCTAATGTAAATATAAACTTGTGTATAAACAAATTCGTCCTACCTAAGAATGCATACATCTGGATGCATACTTGCAGAGTATTTGAGAAGACAGATCAGATTACTCCTAATCAATCCTCATTCATCACAATCAGTTGATTGGATAAAATCACTCTCATTCATCCTACAACGTTTCTGAAAGGAAGCAGTGCTTAAACTGATGCATAACAATCTCCGTGAAATTCGTAATTGATTAGCCTGTGTCAATACATCAGGAGTTTTATTTGCCACTTCATTTTCAGCAGCATTGTCAAAACAAATTAGATTTTAACTGTTTGCATCATGACAATATGTAGTATCAATCTGCATTTTGTATATATTTTTTTCTGAAGTCATCTTGATTTCTAAATGTAAGAGGGCTTTTTTGCTTCTTTTGAGATGTTCTTGACCCCTCCTCTGATAAAAGTATATGTATTTTGATTTTCATTGGCATATTTACTTTGTTTTATAACAGAATAACATTTGACCCTAAATTGGTAGGAGCAAGCCTGTGACTCTTATTCAGAGTTTCTTAAATGATGAAATTTGAGATTATAGAGGAATCTTAGATATCCTATTAGTTAGGAGAATATCTTGTATCAGCCAGTGTCTGTACTACAAGAATTCCATTGTGTATGGAATACCTGTATCCATTTTGCAGTTCAACTATGCAGCCCTTGTCCAACATTGAACTTAACATCTTTTTGCATTAGAGCGGTTTGTATACTGTTCTTATCACCATGGTTTTGGAACAGCTGCCAGTAAGACACTAAAATAGTAATTATACATCTGTTTCTCATCCTTTGAGGAGTGAGGACTGTGTGAGTGGAGGTTTTGCTTTGAAATTTTATATGCATATTTCTATAGGTTTAAATTAGAAGGGATAAAGTCAAAGAAGATATGACTTGTGCTAACAACAAAGTTGTAAAGTTTGCCCCTGAGAGTACATTTCCACATCTCAAACTCTCACTGAAAAAGTTGTTTAGCTTGAGTATGAGTTCATCAATTTTATTGTAAAAGGTTTAGTTGCACTAAGGAATGTCACTGTGGATGTTGGTCTCTTTCAGATCCTGAGGCAATACAGTGCTGTTTGATACTTTAAATATGAGAATTATGAACTTTCATTTTTATTAATAATTAAACAATAACCTATTGTGAGAATGGAATTATTCTGTTGGGTTCTGTTTCTGTTCTCTTTTTTCTGTTTATTTTCTAGATTTGTTCCATTTTGGCTTTGTATGGATGCATCTATTTCTACACAGAAAATCCTGTTTGTATCCCTTTTTATTATTGTTTTGTTTTGTTTTGTTTTGTTTTGTTTTGTTTTGTTTTGTTTTGTTTTAAAATGTTACTTCCAGTGCATGGCTCAACTATCTTTGCCAGACACAGACAATTACATGTTGACTGTATGCTTTCTAAAGAGCTGTCTTCTCTCTGTGCAGGAACTTAACCAAATGGTTTGTTTCAGAGCAAACCCAGGATGCACCCATGACTAAGTAGAATGCTTTGTTACGCTACTTCTCTTTTAATGATTTGATACTCTGCATAGCAACCTCAGTGCATATTTTACAGCTTGTTTTTTTTCTGGGAGAGGAACCATTCCATTTTGAGCAGTGGTGTGGATGAAGGCATTACAAGTGTGCCTGCTGGGAAGTGTTGCATCTTGAAAGAACCAAGGCAACACACAGAGGCACCCATAGATACTGCAGAGGCTCCCCTAGGTAAGGAAATATGTCACTGAGTACAATTTATCTTTCACCAGGCTGGTACAGTCTAGAAAAGCAACACAAGAACAGTAGAAAGAGTTACCTTTATGTACTGTTTTGAAAGATATTACGGGAAGGACAGGACAGTAAAATTTCAATGAAGAGATTGAGAACAAATGTTTGGTTGAGCGGGAAGCTATCTGTTGATACTATAGCAGTTCCAGTTTTGCAGTCTGCCTTAAGTGCACACAACTCTAGCTGGCTCTTGTGTTGTTTTACAAGGACAAAACTTACCTGAAGTTGTTGTACTTGTCTAGAACAACTTGAAATTACATATAATCAGAGTAATGGCACAAGAAAACAGAAGTACTTTCCATCCATCTTTTGTTTTGACTCTGTGGGTTGTCTACAGAAACCTGTGAGATAACTGCAGTAATTAACATGAATATATTCCCATTTTAGGTGGCCTTTATCGCTGTTGTTATTTTCCTTCTCTATGAATGTCAGATATTGCTAAGGTAAGAAACAAACAGTAACTTCTTTGGAGATTAGTGAGTTCTGTTCATAGCCTTTATATTGCTACTTCCCTTAACTCTCCCCTCTCTGACAACATTTGACTACCAGGAAAATTCAATTCTGTTGCAACAGATTTATATTTATAAATTAAACTATTGCTTCAGCTACAAGACATGGCTTGGGTGTAGTAAATCCAAATGGATAAGGAGAGCAGTTTCAATCTGTGTGTGATGATTGGTAGAAAAATAAAAGCAATTAAATTTTATAATTTTCTGTGTCTTGATGAAGACAGCTAGTCTCATAGAGAAGTGAGTCAGGCAGACTTCCCTCAGGAGAGAAGTTTGTACATGTGCTAAATGTTAAATGAGCATCAGCTCTGAAAGAAGCCCGTTCAGCCATGTACTGAAGGCGCAGTTCTGCTCAGAGCTCTGAAGTGCAGAGGCAGCTGATCCACCAGGTTGCCAGGGACAGCCCTCGAGCAGATACTTGTCCTAGCTGGCCTCAGCATCAGGAACAAAGTCCTGAGTGCCCAAAGGACCAGGGAAAGACAGCTTGAAAGTCCCAAGCTTCCTTTTTGACTGGTGCCTTGAGTGTATTTCTAAAGATGCAGTATTTATTAACAGTCTTTCTCAAATAATCAACTTTTTTGATTAAAAACTGCAGTGAAAAGAGTAATTTTGAAATTCCAGTGAGTGTCTGTGCATAATGAAAGCTGGCTTGAACTGCACTGAACTCACCCCTACTTCTTTTGTAAATCTTATTTTAAAACACACTCTGACAGTCGGTGCCATGGTCTTCCGTGCTGCTTCACACACCACCACATTCTCATCAATGGAAAAGATTGAAATTGGGGTGTCGCTGTCTCGCTTTTCTTTTATTGAAGATAGTTTCAAGGTTCTGTGTAGTATCACAGTCAGGTTTTTCACACTGTTAGCACTTTGTTATTCCTTGTGGTGCTGTGTTTGCCAATAGCTCAGGCAATAGAGGGAGGCTGTAATAGTGGATTTTGAACGAACAAACATATCTGAACTGCTAGAGATGCTTTCTCGTATCTTATGGTTTCAATTTTTGCTGTGGTCCTTTTATATTGTTTTTAACACCCTAGTATCTGATTAAATTTTTTTTTTTTTTTTTTTTTTTCTTTTTTTTTTTTTTTTTTTTTTTTTTTTTTTTTTTTTTTTTTTTTTCTGAGAACATTTCTTAGCCTCTTTTCTATTCCTCTGTATTTGCAGTCACAATAATTCTCTCAGGCTTTTCATTATTTCTTCTCTTTCAACGAGATACAGATACTATGTATTTGTAGAGATAATCAACTGTTATAATCATTGGTTTCTGTTACTTTAAATTATGCTACATAATTTAACTCAGATATAACTCAGACATAAGATTGATTCATAAAACTTTGAGCACATCCATTTCTTAAGGGCAAAAAACACAGAGTTTGCTGTGTGTGTACATATTTTACTTGTCTAAAAAAATATAATGAACTGGGGGATATTCCTCTCTTATTAAAAAAAAAAAAATAATGAACTGGGGGATATTCCTCTCTTAGAGTGGTTCCCGATATTAGTTCTAATTTAGCCTTATATCCAGATTCTTCATGGTACACTACCAGCTGATGGTACTCTTTCAGTAAAAAAAAACAAACAAGAAAACCCACTCTTGAGAACCAAACAACTCCAACACCTGTATTCTATACCACTGTAGCTCTTAAGCACAACAAAACACTAAGAGGTATTTTGGCTTTAACACCTCATAGAGGGGGTCTCACAGTTTCTGGGTTTTATAAATTGGATGGTCAAAAGGAGAAGAGCAGTTATAAAAATCAATCAGTTCAAAATACCTCACTCTTTTATTCTTTTATTCAGTTGCCTTCTCTCAATTTTCCTTCCTTCCTTCCTTCCTTCCTTCCTTCCTTCCTTCCTTCCCTAAATCTGCTGAATATATTACCTGAGACTCATGTCCTCTAGTTCCATCCTAGTTTTCACCATCAAGTCCCCCAGCTTTTTTCTGTGCAAAGGTTTCTAAAAACTTCTTTCTAAAAGTACCTCAGAAATAGAATTGAAATCCATCCTGACTTGTCACTAACTGCTAAATGCTTGACCTTTTTTTATAGGGCCTTAATGCCCAAATATAAATAGCAGAAGTGCTGAATTCTAGAAGGTGCTGTAAGAACACGAAAGCAATATAGAAACAGCACAGGAAAACAGACATATATAAGAATTTCCTTCCTCTACCATCAGGACAGGGCATGTAGGTAAATATTAATGAGCATAGGAAAAATGGCAACTACTCTGTCCCTTCCTGTGGCAGGCATCTTGCTGTGAGATGTGACCGCTTTCCGGCTCACGGGAAAGAAGGCAAGCAGATACCAAGGATACTTTAACAGCCATGCAGAAATCTTCTAGGACAGCTGAGCAGCTGTGCCAGAATTCCCCAGCAGAGACACTGGAGTTTTATCTCTGCAGTAGCCTTCACCCTGAGGAGCTGAAAGATTATGCAGAAGTAAATGAAGAGTATAAAGTGAAAGGGCACAATGAGGGTTATGCAGTTCCCAAGCAGGGATCCAGTCTAAATGCCACAGTAAAACCATCCTCCACACACATGGTGGATAGAGCAACTCCAGAAGGGAAGCAGAATTTTTGGGGATCTTTTTGTTTGAAGGGAGGAACTCTACATTAGATTGTCACCTGTTCCTTCTGCCACAACTAAGGCATATTTTTCACACTAATCTGGGCTCTTCTCAGTATAAAAGGTATGGATTAAAGCCTCATTCATATCCATCTAAATAAATAGAACTGTCATTTTTATCAGCTTCTGTTGATCAGCCTCCTTCCCTCTGCCTTGTCTTCTTTCCATGAGTGATTTTGTTAGCTGAAATAAACCCACATGTTTCTCAAGTCTAGTCCTCCACATTTAGCATAGCCATTTCACATAGATTTAATGCAGAGGTTTCACCTAATATATGCTGCATGCTCACCAGATACTGCAAACTTCAAAACCCCCATGGAGTTTGCAGTAATTTTAAAACCAAAAAGGAAACAAAAGTGAGGAGTTAGCCTACCTGGAGCACACTTTTCTACCAATGGACATGATGTAGCTAGTCTGCTTGATTTCATAAACTGTTGATCAGTGAGGGGTTTTGATGGAGTTTTGGGAAGGGGCCATGATTCACCAAAAAGTCCCATCAGAAGTCCCACACTATAGCTTCATCCTTAAAGCATGGGCTCAGCAGGAAATGTTGTTGTAACCAGGGATTTAACAAAGTCCAGACATCAGAAGCAGTCGTAATGTAACTCAGCATTGCTCACGAGCCAGAAAACTGAGAAATTTATCTAATGCCTACCTCAAAACAAGGATCACAGTAGAGGTATGACATTATTCGCTCTCAAGCACTGCAGGAGAGGAAAATAAAAATAATCAATACCAGCATATAATATGAACAGTTCTATAATGCCACTTGATGCATCTAGGGAGTTTTTCAAAGTCTGCCATATTCCAGTTAAGGACATTATAGGCTGCAAGTGCTTTATTTCAAGCACTGCTAGACTGACAACCAAAAACATCTGCAAAATAGGCCCAAAAGGAAATGGACTGTACAAAATATATATAGAATTTGAAAAGACAAATTTTAGTTTTTAGAAGAACCGAGGAACTGGCACTGGCAATAAGGCTAAGAATCGTAATAAAAATCAAGGTTAAGCATTGAGAGGTTTTCCAATCTTTAAAAAAGCTTGTTCTGATACTGTTCATGGATCCAGGATAGATTGTTCTTAGCTTGCAACCTTTATATGGGGATCCTATGAACAAATGACAACAAAGAGATAAATTATGAAAGAAGTTGGGAGTAAATCTTTATTAAGTAGCATCACAGACTATATGAGAAAAAAATAGATAAAAAGAGAAAAATAATCAGTATAATTATATTGTCCATTGGCTTTGTTTTGCATAAGCTTTGATTCTTCCATTTTTGTCATCAAAAGCTGGCAGCACCACAAGGTGGCAGCAAAAAATTAGTTATTGCGTAATATTTGGTTATGTAAACAATAAATACACCTATTGTCCCAATGTTGAACTTATGAAAATATCAAACCAGTCTCATTGTTATAAAAATGACATATATGGTCAAGTTCTAACATTTACATGAAATAAACATGAGCATTAGTCAAACAATTAGATCATCTTAAGTCAGGAATGATGAATTTTCCTTTGCAATGTATGCAAAGTTGTTCACAGTAGAAAATGCTTCAAATATTTAGAATAATCAATCATTTCTTTTCCACCTGGCAATCAAAATACTTGAAATGAGATAGAAGGTTTGGAACATTAGCCCCATTTAATTTACTTTATAATACAGAAAAATAAAAATGAAAATGAGTATAGATTGTGATGAATCTGCTTGCTTTTATCAAGTGCAGCAGAACTTTGTGCCAGGGAGAGCTCTCTGCTGAGCCAGTTAGTGGTACAGTCAGCCTCTTCAGAATATAAGTGAGCATCTCAAATCTTGCTTCTGGCAGAGGCAGTTGAGATTCATTCAATGCATTTCATATAGGAATCAGCTCCTAAAATGTTATTGGATATAAGTGATTGCCCAAGCAGAAGGACATGGCAAGGGTCACACTGCAGAGGATTTTTTTGCTGAGATCAGCCAGAATTTCCTCTCGTAGCTTCTTTGTTGAGTGCACAAGTGTCAACTCATCCATCATTTCATTTTTTCAATGCCTAGTAAGGTCTAGTAGCCAAAAGTTGTGTAAGGAGGGACCTGACTTTTACAAATCTTAGTCTTCAGTGTAGCTTCCCTCTTCTGCCCTGTAAAGGCAGAGTTTGGTAAGGAATCACACTTCTAGCCAGAGATGTGCTTGCTGGCACAAGTAGGTACTTGCCAGTTTCACATCAAGGGAACATAACATCAGATTCTCATGCACTGGTTATAATTTTCAGAGCTTGGGCTATGCCATTTGCTATATATTACTTCTGTTTTTTGCCAAAGAGATGTTTCCACATCACACAATTACAGAATGGTATGCTTCCTCTGAGGATACCAAAGCATACCAAGAAGTTGTTCCACATTTCTACCTCTGTATTTGGCAGATAAATTATTCAAAGTTTAAAAATTCGTTGCATGTACTAAAATTTGAAATTACCTTCTATGGAAAAACTTAAAATTTAGAGAGAGCTATAAAAACTGTGTTTCCCAGAAGACTTTTAACAGACAGGAGAGGTCTCATCTCCATCCTACTGGTGATCTGTAGTCCTTTTTTGGAATTTAGATCAGATCTGAGAACTGCAGGCAACTTGTGGTTTCCGAAGAGCTGTTCTTCTGATCCTGTTGATATGTGCCTGACAGGCTACCAAAGGAGAGTCAGGTAGTTGTCTGTCCTGCTGCACCACTGCCTTTGCAGGGACCCACAAGGCTGCTTCCCCTGCAGCTGCTACCACTGTCAATGACACAGAGCCTTTGGATCTCCTACAGGCTGTGGAGGTCTGCATCAGACCCCTGTACAGGCAGGGAAGCTGGAGCCACAGTCACTGCAGATGCTGCCAGCACCAGATCACAAGGATACACCAGGAAGACAACCAGGGCACAAGCTTTTCCAAGGAGGGTTTCTGCTTTGATCTATAGGAATGAGAATTATTTTCTGAAATTAAGGGTGACAGAACGTCCTGTGGCAGAGAAAACCAAGATAAATAAACCTGTACAGAAGAAAAACTGTTCAAATGATGTTCAACACTGCACTGTATTTTTACACTGCCATGCTCAGAAAATGAATGAAAATTATATGGATAAAAGGTTAGAGGGCTTAATTCTCCTCTTTTCAAAGTTTACACTGAAATATGGGTAAGGTGATGGGGGTGGGAAAAGGGGGTGTCAGTAAGAGGGGAAGTTCAAATATGCTCCAAGGAACTGCATTTGAAAATTTTCAAAGAGAATTCCCAAAACTACAAGGCCTTAAGCAAATGTATTTTCCTTTGTACTTGAATTGTAGGCAGAGAGATTAGAACTTGCATGTCCTGAAGCTGCTTTTCCTTTTATGATGGTATAGTGCAGAATAAGATTTGGAAGAAAGAATAAGAATAAAAGAGTAAGAATAAGAGACTAAGAATAAGAGAATAAGAATAAGAATAAGAATAAGAATAAGAATAAGAATAAGAATAAGAATAAGAATAAGAATAAGAATAAGAATAACAATGCCTTAGGTTTGTTTCCTAAAAGTTACACACCAGAGCTGGACTGCTGACTGGAACCTCCCTTGAAGCTGATACACACCAGGGATGGTTTCTGAGAGGGCAAAGGGGCACAGAGCCCTCAGTACAGCCACTGTCCCTGACTCAGTCATTGCAGTGCAGTGAAATCTTGCAGAGGGAAGCAGAACTGAAGGAGTGCAGGAAGGGAGAATAAACTGGTGAAACAACTGTACTTAAGGGCTCAGAGGTTTTGCCACAAGCTGGTAGTGCAGGACTATTGAGGCAGAACTGGAGGTTTCAGAATCGATTCCACAAGTGCTGAAGTCACCTTTAAAGCAGTTTTCAATTTCTCTTTCCTCCTTGCAGTCAGACAGGGGAACAGTGGTGGTGAGTTCTCTTCCATGTGCTCATCTGTGCCAACATAGATTTGTGCTCCTCTAAACTATGGTCTGGAGGTGAGCTGTACTGCATACAGTGTACTGGAAAATCTACTACCACATTTTTGTATTTAATCAGGGTTTTTATAGCACATTTTGTAAAAGACTTCCATTGCAACCCCATGAACCCCAGATTACTACTGATGCCTTTGATTCATGTAGACATCACCTGAAAAAATAAACAGGATTTGGATTCTATTATAAAAATGACAACTTCTCCTTTCAGTTGGGGTGTGCTGAAATAAGAAGCTTTTTATCTTAATAGTCAGAAGCTCTTCTATGTAATATTTATAAAGGATGTTGCTTAGGCTATACTCCCAGATGAGAGGTGCTTGAAAAAAAATTAAAAAGTAATTATGTGCATTGTCACCAGGCATTTGGGAATATATTATGTGATAAGAAACACAGAAAATATGACTTAACCCTATAATACCTGGTCTTTTTTACTGGCATGAATAACACTTTATAAGACTAAGAAAATTTCAGATGGAAGACAAATTAAGGGATAAATGAAAGATGTTGGAAATTTATATATGTTCTAGGAAACAGCATACAATTGTCAGTGCTAATATCTTCTCAAATGCATAGTTTTAATAATGATGAAAGCTTTTATTAGTAGCATTTTAAAATAATATTTTAAACACTACTTCCAGACATTTCAAAATGCTTCTTGGCCCCTGGAAATTTTAATGTTAATTGGATTCTTTCACACAAAATTGTGTAACTTCTGCCTGACCCAGATCTGCCTCCATGCAGTGCTGTGAAAAATCAAGGAAGGACAGAAGCAGATGTTTGTTGTGGTACCAGTGAGCAGCTCAGCCTCACATAGCCTGTTGCTCACTTTCCTCTGGTGGGACAGGGAGGAGAATCACAAGAGTAAAAAATGAGAAATTAATGAAAAAGCAGAAGATGCATACTCAAGCAAAGCAAAATAACAAAGTTATTTTCTACTTTCTATGGGCAGGGAGGTATTCAGCTTTCTCCAGAAAATCTCCCCTTCATCCTTATTTCCTTACTTTTTTTTTTTTTTTTTTTTTTTTTTCCTTACTGACCCCTACTGCTCTTGCCCAACCAGNTTTTTTTTTTTTTTATGCTAAGCACAGTATTTTATGTTGTGGAATATCCTCTTGGTCAGTTGGGGAAAACTGTTCCAGCTGTTCTTTCCCAACTACTTCTATCCCAAATTTCTGGCTGGCAGGGCAGCAGGAGAAGCAGAAAAGGCCTTCCCCCAGTGTCAGCACTGCCCAGCTAACACATCCCTGTGTTATCAGCACTGCTTTAGTCACATATCCAGAGCAGCATGATAGAAGCCACTACAAAGAAAAATAACTGTGTGCCTGCCAACCCCTCAACAATGTGACAAGATATATAATAATGTTCTTAATATTTACTACTGTTGCAGGTTTAGAATGCTGTAGACAAAACCAAACAGTGTTACAAGCCAAGAATATCTTCAGCTGTGACTCTTTATAGTCTCTTTCAAATGCTTGTCCTTCAAGACACATCTTTCACAGTTGTTTATAAGAATTCCTCTGGCTCTCTGAATCTCTGTGCGCAGGACTTTCTGGTTCTGGCAGCTTCATGATACACCTGAGAATATAAAAAGCCAGCATGGATGGCTGTCATCACATGTAGCAGCACAGGAAAGGGTAGCACATGCAATGTCCATTGCACAAGTGGAGCAGGGAGTGGCACGTACTTTTTTTGTCCTGGGTTTTGACTGTAACCAAATCAAATTTCAGACAAGCAAAGCAACATCAAACATATGGAGATGGAAAGGACTGAATCCATTTCTGCTATGAACTGTTTAGCCAGAGAAAATAATACATCAGACTATGCTAGGATCAGATTGTCCATTTCTGTCAAAACAGGAGTGCTATGTACTTGGTGGTTCATTTGTCCAGCTTAATTACCGGACAAACTTTGAGGTGAAAGATAAATGACCTTTATCCCAGCAAAACACAGGCTAGATACTTGATTGTAGAACTGGAAACAAAGAAAAGACAGAAGAGAAGGGAAAAAAAAAAAACAAACAAAACCAAACCCAAAGCAAAACAACTGAACCAAATCAAAAAACCCCCAAACAAAGCAACCCCTCAACCAAAAAGTAAACAAAAAAACCCCAACTGCCACCTCAAAAAGCCATACACTAAACCCCCCCAATCCCAACAATAATGAAAATAACAAATAAGAAATAAAATAGAAGAAAAATAAGTGGAACAAAAAATAAAATGAAGTACCTGTCAGTTCTGACCTGAGATGATAGCTTTGTTCTTCAGATTCCCTTCAGGATCCTTTTCCAAGTCATCACTCAGATTTTTTGAATGAAGAGACCTTCTGGCAAGAACTTCTCTGTCACAATGTTACAACTGAGAACTGATGGTTTCTTTTCAAAATTCCTGCTTATACTACTGCTCACGACATAACCGGGGGTACAAATGGGTAGCTGCCAGTACACTGGTGCTCCTTGTTCCTGATATTCAATCTGCTAAAAGTATTCCAGTATCAAGCTACTTCATTCTTCTTCTCCTGTCTCAATCAGAAAAGTTATTCTTTGGTTATAAGTGCCAGTAGCAAGGCATAGAAAAGTGTCAAGTTTGTTTTCATGGCCACGCAGTCTGGCTCTGGCTAATGCATAGTCTCCAGTGCAAACACACAAAGGGTATTTCCTCAATTAGAGTCCATACATCCATCATGCTTGCTAAACTAACATATTCTTTTCAGCTCAGACAATTCCTTTAGCTTGTTACAGAATTTCAGTAATCACACAATTTGCAACACAGGTTATATCTAACCACCTCATTCATGCCACAGTAATCAGCTTGAACACCAAATTCACAGACAACTGTAATTTATAACGAATTGTACTGGAGAGTGAAAGGACTTAGATTTTGTACTATATTTGGCTTAGGGGGTACCCAAACCAATTTCATATACTCACCCTAAGGAAATGGTGCAGGTAGGAATATATTTTAAGCATTCCAGATGCACAAGAAATATGTGATGAGAGGGATCTCCTTATGTGGAATCACAATTTTCTTGAGTGCACCCATTTGCAAGAGAATTGGAGCTACCGTGGTCTTTGTGTGCTCTTTCTGTTTAGCAGCACTTTCATGTCCCGTTTGGGATTTTTTAAAATGAAAAATAAATTCATGAGTATAATCTGGTTAAGAGATATGGTCCACTTTGAGTGGTAACCAGTTCTGCCTGACTACTGGGAATCTAGGATCTAATGATCCATTGGAAATCAGTTTATACAGCATACATATACAGAGGAACAGCTTGCTTGAGTGATCCTAAGATTAGGGTAAGAATACATCCCTTTGCAAAGTTCAAGCCCATAATGGTGGCTGTGAAGTTGTCTATTCTAAGCCAGAGAAATGTATGATTAAATCCGAAAGAAAATTTATTTGCACTTTCTTAAGTTAACTGGATATTCCCTAGTGTTGTTAGAAACAGTAAGCAGATGTTTCCTGTTCACCATCTCTGTCATAAGTGATCTGATAGTCTTTTAATGTATCTTTCTCTATTCATCCTTATTCCCTCCTTTTAATACCAAATTATCAGATTGATGGAGCTCCTCTCAGATGGAAGCCTTCCTATAGGCCGTATGACCCTTTTAACCGTCTTCTCTGCAGACCTTTATTTCATTTATAGCTCTCCCAGATTTTT
>WEIU01013199.1:75545-129629 GCA_013389925.1 Aegithalos caudatus | reverse complement strand
TTTTTTTTTTTTTAAGATACTTTGTCTGAAGCTGTGTTCAGCTGTCACTGAAAGCTTATAATTTGATTTCAGTGTCAGTTTTTGTGGCAAGCTATCAAACTATAGTTTATCAGGCATCCATAAGAAGTGGGGCACATGCAAATTGTTATCTGGGACTATCCCAAATTCAAACATCACAAAAAAATTGGTATCCAAACAGTGAATTGGAAGCACAGTTCCAGATGTGCCTCAAGACCAGTATCCAGATTTTGTGGCATGTTAATATTTTTCTAGTAAGCTCCTGGGTCATCATCTAACTCTATGCAACATCTTGAAAATTCTTTGGATGGGAAGAAAGCAAACTGGGAACATACCAAGTTCCTTAAAATGCTCTTCCAGTGAGATGTAGACTTATCCCTGCTGGGTATGTGCTTGTCATGATCATCCATTATTAATGTAGAAGCAGGTTGCTATGTACCAATGCTTCAGCAAAAGTGGATTGAGCTCTATGTTATTATCTACTGATTTGGCAAATACACTTCCATTCAGCTCACAAAGCAAAGTTCTACCTAAGTTAAAAAAAAAAAACAAAAAAAAAAAAAACACAACAACAAAAAAACAACCCAAAAAACACCCAGTAACATCCACCACCACAATGCAGTGAAATTAAAAATACTCTCATCAAGTGAATTACAAAATCTTTTATTTAAGATAAAATATGAAAAATTGCCAAATCAAGTGTTCCCAATCTCTTAAAAAAATAAAAGGTACACTTCAAAATAGTTCTGATTAAAAAATGTGCCAGTCTACTTCTGGTGGAATAGAAATTACCCTATACAAGAGAAAGGATGACAATTCATGTGAAGTGATAATCGTACTGTGCTAAATAATTGTAGTCCAAGTTTGGGTTCTTGTATGTGCTATTTGTGATCTCAGTGTTGTCAGCTTAAGAGATTTAGCGTGATACAGATACACATTGTGCTAGGTTCTGTTCCAGGATGGGATTTATTTCTGTCCTCAGATAGACATATCTTAGGCTCTCACCTGTGATGATCTGCAGCGCAAGGTGTCTGCAGAAGACCAGGGTCAGGGTAGTCTCATGTCCAGTGATGAAGATGGAGAAATAGCTCACTAATAATGTCTTCTACCTCAGGCATTCACCATGAGTTGATAGGACTCAAGGTTTAAATTCTTCCTAACATTTTTCTCTTTTTCTCTAAAAGAGGTAAGCTGGCAGTTTTGAAAAAGGTGAGTAGTTTTATATTTTTTCTCTTAGTGGCTTGCAGTTAAAGTGGCACACAGGATATGACACCTGTGTTGAGATGACTGACATGGACAATTTATTTTTATTTGGTAACAGGATAAATTTTATAATAACATAAAATGCCTGAGGTAAAAATTAAAAAGCTATCAACAAAGCATGGTAATTTAATGCAAATGTTAGACTAAGCCAGGCCCACGTATTTTGGAGTTATTAATTTTTATTTGCTGTAATGACAGCAGCAGAAGCAGGAGATAAAGTCAATAATTTATTTCCTTGCAGATGAAAATAGCAGTAGATCCTGAAGACATACAAAGAGGATTGAAACCTGTGTATGATGGCAGCAGACTTTCTGAAACCTTACATTTTTCAAACGTGTAAATAATCAGCAACTGCCAATCAGAGTTTACTACCACCAGGATTCCACAAAACACTCCTGAAATAATTGTTTCTGTACAGGCAAAGGCACCTAAAGCTGAATGGACAACCAACAACTGAAAAAAGGAGTGGACCATATTCTCATGAAAACATAAGAATGCTTGTAGGCCAAGGAGAAAGAGATGTATGTAGAGAGGAAATGACTGGTAGGGACATGAAAAGAAATATACATCAAAGGCAGTAGCCCACATGTTTATCCTCCAGTTTCCTCAGGTGTTATCTGGACACCTAGCTCTAAATGTTCATAAAATAAAGGAAGACTTGCTTTGGGGTAGAGAAGTTAACAGTTCAGTTAGTCAGGAAATATGATGCTGGGTGAAGAGTAACTTCTTGAGCAGAGCACTCAGGAAAACTCCATTCTCCAGAACTTCACTCTTTGAACTCTGACCCTGTTTTGTCACAGATGGTGACAAGTGTCTTTTCAGACAGAGTGGATGAAGACTGCTGGGTAAGGCAATGTTCTCAGGACTGCTGACGTGGGAGGTACAGACCTCCCATGCATTGGTTCTGCTGGGCAGGGAGGACACAAAGCTTGCCCCTTGTCTGCTCAGACGGACACAGGGTGACACAGAGACCACTGTCACCAGGCTGGGACTCACAAGCAGGAGACAGATATGGCCTGGAAGTCACTCTCAGAGATATTGGCACAAAGGAGTAGGGTTGGAAGATTTTGTGAGGGGGATAACCTGCTTGAAGTGGCACCTGATTAGCTTAAGGTCCTTATTTTTTGTACCTAATCATGAAGCCTGAGATTTAATCCCAAGAGATTAAATCGTGATTATGATGATTTCTCATCCTCATGTCATATCAGTTAGATTTTTTTCCTGAGACTAATCAGAGATTTCAAGTTGTTTCTTTCATTAAAAAGATCTTAATATTGTTATTATAGCAAAAGAACAAAGTAGAATTGCATTAATACATTAATAAAAATTTCTAACTCTATTCTGCCTAAATTAGAAGGACAGCTGTGAAGTATTTCCCAACAAAAAAATAAAAGGTCAAAAAAGCACTTTGGGGGCCAAATAAAGAAAAAAAAAATTAAAAGAAGTGAGATCAGCTCATAGGATAACGGCTTTGTGAAAAAAGCTAAATAAGTTTTCCACAAATGACAAAATAGATTCTTCTGAAGAATTTATTTAAATATAATTTTTCTACAGGATATCAAAGGGTTAAAGCCAAGTAGAGTGAAGAAGGAATCCAAAGAATTAAAATTCAAACTCAACAATATTTAAGTCTATTATTTATCACCAAGCTACCAAATGAATTTTTTAGAGTCTTTATGGTGTGAATACAATGACTTCTGCCTTAATTCTAAGACAGTTAATAGTGAAAAGCATAATTACAGAGAGAAAAATCAGTAATATGCTTAATTCAGGAAAGACAAATTCCTGTTGATGATAGCTTCTCAGATACATTTTATTTACATTTTAGAAAACATCTGTCCCTACTCATATTACAAGTTAACTACGATTATCTGTGCCCTTCTGCTAGTGAAAAGCACATTCAAGATTCTGCATAGTAGAATAATACCTCTGATAGGACTTTCCTTTCATGATTTTCTTGTCTGTTTCTCTAACAGATTATTGATGTTAATGAAGTCATGCTTTAATCAAACTGCTCAACAGACTACACTGTTATGTTCTTATTCTGTATAATCATGAACTTTTCATATTTCTTGACTCGCAGGACTCATTTCCTCATATTTTTTTTTTCATTTCTATATGAAAATGTGACAGTGCTTGACTTAAAATGTAATTTTAAGGGAGAAAAAATCTGAAATGGTAACCCTATATTTGTTAGGCAGTTAAGGCCAAGGATAACTTAGATTTGACTTCTAGATAAGACAACATGATCTTGTTTGTAGCAGAGTGGTACCTAGATGGTTTGGAACAGCAGAGGTAGGATTCAGTTGTCCCAGTATAACCTATCTTTTGCTGACCCCCTCATGGTTTTCAGCTGCCAGCACAGGGCTGGGAACGTCTCACAAAGGTCCTCCCTGAATCTAACTCTCTGTGGTATCCCATTTAAATTCCAGCAGTTATATGTAGGCAACAGGGAGCCTTCCCTAACGCCCCCAAACATCAGTAACTATGCCTGGGTGCCTATGCATGAGCAAGTCTCCATCCCAGACAGCACACCTGAGAAAGCCTCAGGAACTGACTGGCTGCTGGGGATCTGTTTTAGGATGATCTGATAAAGTAGGTCTACGTTATGTAAAGGACTTCTGTAAGATCATGTGAGATTTAAAAACACATCATTTAGCAACACATCACTTAACCACTGTAAATAGGTGGAAATATTTTTCCATCCTTTTGTCTTTCTCACAGCTTCCTTCCCTGGCTGTCTAGGTATCCAGCTTTAACTGCTCTGCTTAACTTGTCTGAAGCTGATTTCTGTGGTGCTAATGGACATACATAAAGCAAACACCCTTCCAAGGATTAAATCACCTTAATTATAGAATGTTTTTCTGCTTAGGAAAAGAGAATAACAAGCTCTTCTTTGTTTTGCAAACCAAATTTTTATTTTATAAGATCAGGTTTTCAGCTGGTTCACAGAAAAGGCTCTAGGGACATTGTAACACTTATTCATAAGTATTTAATACCTAGTTTGTCTATTTTAAAGTAAATTATCCATGATGTCTAATCTGAAAATGCTCTGAGATTTCCAATCCCATAATGATCAGGTAGAAAAATTATGTAATTTAGTTTAAAACATGCATCTCTCATGCAGGTTTTTTTTAAAGTTTCAGTTAGAAAAATAGTTTGTGGCTCTTTACATAATCAATCCGTATGGAATATTATTTTGTATTTACCCTTTCTACAAAATCCTTCCCTTTAATGTCACTGGGGTTTTCATAGCTTCTTTTGAAACCAACCCGTCTGTTCTGTTTGCCCACTTGTTACTGAGATGCAAAATCAGTCACAAAAAAAGACACTTTGGAATCTCCTTTGACTTCAGCTTTGTTTTGCTATCAACCAAGGTTCTTCTATAGGGTAGTGCCCCATGATTCCACAAGGACAGCTGAGATTTACCTCTCCAGGTCAACAATATCCTGTGACAGCATCTTCACTCTGTTTAGCAATAGGGAAATGCCCATTAGCATAGCTGTTTATTGTTTTGATTCTCAAACTAAGATTTTTAAATTTCCCTTGTCTTTCTTTAGGGTAACAATTCAGTGTCTATGCCAGTGAGTGGGTGCTGATCTCAGGTTCATCTAACTGAACAAGATGCTCAGAGGAAAACTTCCAGACATGAGAAATTGCTAGATGTGCTGGGTATCTGTGAGAAGCCGAGAGAAGATGAGCACTGGCTGGACTTCACAGGTTGCTAAAGAGGTGTATGAGATGGCCAGCCTTGACAAATAACTAAAAGGGAGCAGAATCACCAAAGGCTGAGCAACAACTGGAAAACTGGCACAGCGATATATTGCAGAGCCAAGATTATCCAGGTAATTGTAGTATCAGAAATACTTGATGCAGGTGTGGAGGGAGCAAAACTGAGACAGTAGACAAAACATAATTGGGGCAGGTTGTTAACTTGGTAAAAGGTTGGGGCTGACAAAAGAAGGTACAAGAATGAAAATACGGGTCAAGAAACAAGAAAAATGTAATAAGTTGTGTATAAAAAGTGCAGAGACCCTGCTGCTGTTTGGGGCTTGATCACTGCAGCTGCACAAGGACCATAAGTCAAGCTCAGACCATGTAACATAAGTGAAACCTACATACATACCATGAAACACATGAGGGAGCAGGGAACTTCCTCTGGGTAACTGGAAAAACCAGGACATGCAGATGGAGTGTTGTGGTATCACCACATCAGTGCCCTTTCGAGGGTGGCAGCTCTGGCAATTACCCAGCTGTTACCTTGTAATATTTTTATTTGAAAATAAAATAAAGAGGCAGTCTAGAGGATCTACTGATGATGTGAATGCCTTCCAGTTACTGCTAAAATCATACAGGTAAGACTGTGACTCACAATCAAAGCTATGATGTAAATAAGAGGTAGCAGAAGGAGAGTTTTTGCTAATGTGCAGCTGTAGGTTCTGGTTTTGGCATTAGTGGGCTTTGGGGACTTCTGTTCTGAGGCTGTTTGTTTGCTCTCCAGCAGAATTACGGCGCAGTGGATTGTAGCTTTGAACAGACAGGAGAAATACTCATCAAAATCTTCTGCTCTATTTTTAAGGTGTGGAGGAGGAGGAGGAGGAGGAATAAAATTAAATATTACTTCACAGTGATGCACTATTTTCTACTCCAATATTGACTACAAATAGTGCTGAACAGAGGTTACTATATTCGGATTATTTTGGGATTATTTTTCTAGTATCCTTAAATAGCTGACTGAGGATGTCTCTAAGCCATTAATATTTATTAATTAATACAGTGAAACAGTAGACAAGTTTTAGAGGCCTGAAAGAAGTCATGATTATTATCTATTGAAAAAAAAAAGAATGCTATAAATGAAAAACTAGCTTGCACTATAAGCAGTAATGTGTAGCAAATAACCAAGTATGTATGTCTGTATTCATAACAGACATTATGTTATGTTATTAATTTTCACCTCTCAGACAGAAGCCTGTTCCTAGCCACTGTAACTTGTTCAAGCTAGTTGGGATGGTACCTGGACTAAACCAAACTGGCGTGTCATAAATGCTTTAATTAACAAGACATGAAACAGAATCACCCAGCTAGGGGGCTGGTCACACATTGTGCCACACATTGTGCCTAGACTACTAGGCACATACACTCTACATTGGAGGAAAATCAAGGGCTTAGAAATCTACAAAGGCAAAACTGAAAAGAAGAGTTCCCAGAGAAAAATGGTCTTAGAGGGAAAGAAAGCCAGAAAGGATGTGGTGAAGATCCTGGAAACAGAGAAAGATCCCACGATTGGACAGCTACATGGAGACAAATGCTGTGGGATACCCAGTAACTCTGGCCAATAATTCCTGGTAGAAGTAAGTGTGAGCAGCATCATGGTGGGAGTTGGCTTGGTCTCCTGCCTGACTTTCATGGACTGGCAGTGATCTTCCTGATGGAAAAGAAAGTCAACACCTAAGAAAATGCTGTGGGAACAAGAAATTGCAGTGAAAGTGTAGCATAATCAAGTAGGTCAAGGTCTTTAGTCTCAGAGGTTCTTAACTGCTCTCCAGTGTCTATATCCACTGTGGCTTGTCATTTATTCTATCCTGCCAGCATCAATAACCCAAGATGTTTTAAGTCTATTCCCATGATTATTTAGTTGGGAAAAAAAAAAAAAAAAAAAAAAAAAAAAAAAAAAAAAAGAAAACGTAATATGAATGATAGAAGATTCAAATCATTAAACTATGATAGGACTATAACATGATCAATTTCTATTAAAACAGTTTACTGAAAATAGATTTTGTCAAAACAATTTGATACCTATTGATAAAAGTGTTAGTGTCAATGTAACATAATCCTTGATTGGTTTTGACTTTATGCTGCCTGACATTTCCACTAAAAAACAAAAATCATACAATCAACATGACATACTTGTATTATTGTCTAGTCAACAAATGTCATTGGCAATGAAGATTCATCATCACACTGGTGGGTTTCTAGTGGAGTTCTGTGAAAATCAGCTCTTGTCCTGTGCTGTTTAGGATTTTTCTTTCATCTGTATCCTGAAATAAAATAATTTAAAATCTTAGTTTCTACAGGTAAATGACAAAACTCCTGGAGGAGTGATAAATAATAAAATAGAAAAGTGTTCTGTAGCCTTTGAAAGAGAAGTGCAGGAAAGAAATCATGAATGGAAAATATACCAATAAAGTGTTTAGGGTGCTGCAAAGGGCACATGTACACCTTGTACTCCTTTTGTAGAGAGTAGAGAGAAACTGACATCTCTAAATTGTGAGTTTTCCTAGAGCAGAAATAAAATTGGTCAACAGTATGGATGTACTAACTATAGATACCTGTTTTTCTCCCTTAATCATAAAGGGAGTTGAAGTCAATTGACTTAGATGTAGATTTTTTTCCTGTAAAGATTTGCAGTTATATGTAATGAACCATGATTGCTGCCATGTCAAAAATAAGTGGTTTTGTTAAATGACTTCATGGTTGGAATTATTTAGGAAGATGAGACTCTCTGAGTAGAAGTAGGTGTATACCTCTTGGCAATACAGATATTGACAGAATATTGAGTGACTTCTGTCAGCTACCACGTTGTTTTATATAAAAGTTCCAGTATATATTTTTATATAAAAAATCCAGTAAAATTACTCGAAAACTTCTGAAATAACAAAACTATCTTCTTTGTGATAAAGTGCTCCTGAGAAACTGTAAATTCTCTTTCTCAGATCAAAGGACAAGACAGAATTATCTAGAAATCTTTGTAATACAGACCTATTTTGACCAGTATTTCTTTTTTCTTGCATTATATTTTTCTCCTTGTTAAAGAAATGTTTCATTTTCTATCATTACACAAATAACAAATGGGAAAACCGAGCAGCTGTTAACCTTTCAGAAACATTTCTTTCTCTGTGTTTCCAGTGTCCCTTGTTCTGAAGAACATTATTGTGTACTCAGGCCTAGGCTACACAGTGAGCTACACGTATTATTTCCACTGCACTCAGTGTCATTGCTGTTTTTATAAGGAATGTGAAACAGAATCCAAGACTAAAGAGGCAGAGTTCAATCAAAACATTAAAAGTCCTGCCCTTCAACATTTTTTCATCGACCTCAGGTCCTTCTCACTTACCAGGTCTATATTTGGGCCATGGCATATTAAGAAAGATGGTGTTTGAATTCTGATGAGAGCTGCAGAAATATTGTTTTGGGCCATGAGCAGACACATTTTTTTCTTTCAAGGGCTTTGTGATGAAGCTCATTAAGTTTTGTACAACACAGACTATAGATAGTAGAGGAATATATTTGCAGTCCTATCCAGCTCAGATACATATCAGATCATTGTCCTCTATATGTGTGTTCTTATCTGCAAATTGTAATCTCCTTCTAAGGAGAGGTATTTTGGCTCTTGTGAAAACTGTTTCCAGTAGAGTCTTCCCCAACCTGGCTCTATCTTCTGTTTACTCCTGTGATTAAAAGTAGTGGAATGCCCTATTAATGGTGCAAAAGCTCTTCTGCTATCCTAATTATTCTCTTGGCCATTAATGAAAAGAAGAAAAGCAATTCTAGAAGTCATGTAGCACTGGAGGAGCATGCAGTTTCAGCTCTGTGTTTGTACTCTATTTTCATTAAATATTTCAGGTGCAGCGCTGCAAAGCAATCAACACATAGGAAGAAATCAACCTGAAGTATATAAGAATCTGAAAATATCACTGGTAAAATAATAATGAAAGAAGGCATAAGAGAAAAATATGCCATTAAAACAAATGTAAGGGTACTTCTGTTACATTTTTATCCAACCTTTCTTATATTTTATTTGAAAAGTGAAGTTCACGTACTGGGATAGATGGCAAAGAGCCTCACAGTAATTGTAAGCAGGTCACTGTAGCTGCTTTGCCCATACAGAGCACTCAGAATAAAAAGATGTTTTCTCCTATGTAAAACAATCCACAAGAATGCAATGCCTCTATGCCTCCTGCCAGGTGCATATCAAACTGCTCTATCGTTCTGCTTTCTCAACAGGATTTGGGGAGAAAAATAAAATGAAAAGCCAATGTGTCTAAATAAGGACAGGGAGATTGCTCATCAGTGGTATTGGGCAAAATAGACTCAATTTGGGGAAAATCAATTTAATGTATTGACAATTAGTCACAGTAGGATAACAAAAAATCTAAAACCCACCACATTCCTCCCTACTTCCCAGGCTCAACTTCATTCCAAAGTAGGACAGGAGAACAGGAAATGGACTGCAGCCAGTTCATGTTTTTTCTCTGCTTTTCCTTCCTTCTCATGTTCATGCTTTGTGTTCATGTCAGCCAATATTTACATACATGCCCTTATGCCCTGCACCTGTCTTAAAGGCAAAGCCGTACCCCAGTGCGAGGTGTAAGAACTGGGTGGTCTCTAAAATGACCCACAAATCAATGACATCTGGAAACAGCTTGAGTGTTGGCCGTCCTCAAACGCCTGGGTGGTGGCACTGGGCTGTGCTGCATGGACCCATCCCACCAGAGCAAGTGATGTGCTCTGGCAGGGCATGGGGCAGGGAGGATACACTGTCTGAAACTGCTCCCAGAGAATAGTCTGAGCTCACCAATGGAAATATAGTTTTGAAAGACAAATTCTCCTGAAAAAATTCCAGAGGTTTTCACAGCATAGAGTTGAGATAACTTTTGATAAATTATTTTTATTTTGTGGCTTCATACTGAAGGTCAAGAGATTTCACAGCCTGATATGGAGTCCTACACTGCTCCTTCTCTCTGACCAGCTTCTTCTTATTTGTTTATTTTTAGCCTTTTTTCTCTTTATAAAGAAGCATCACTAATTCATTTATAAACTCTAGATGTGAGGTCTCTTAAGTAATCAGTGTACCTAATGGAATTCTCTTGGGCAATTTTTGGATTGTTCTTAATGAGAGGTTCTGAGGTAAAGAAAGGATGATGCTGGAGGGTATTTTAAAAAGAGAAGTCTTTGACCTAGGACTTCGATTAGATGCTGTACTGAGGCAGATGCTTTTGTTCAATATCCAGAAAACAAAGTTACTGCCTTTAGCTAACAATAATTGTACAAAAATATATTTACAAGTGAATGAATATTTACAATGGCAATTGAAAAGTAACACTCGTTTTTCTCTGAGGCAATTAAAATATCTCATCTTACTCTAGGTCATCTCTTTGTCCCAGTAAATGAATAATTACTCTAGACAGTTTCTTAGGAAAGCACAAAAAACCCCCAAACCTGAAAGAGAAATGTATTATTGAACAACTGCCAAAAATTTAGAAATGCAGCCAGCTTTGAACATTTTCTAAAGGATTAAAAGATCAAACCTGATTTAGTAGCACATTGCTTCATTTCACAAGGGTTTTCATTCATTCATTTAGGGATAGGACAGAAATAGGCCTTAACAATTGCCAGTATCAAGAGTAAAGTGCATTCCTAAGGATGGGAGGCCAGATGGTAGGAAGTGTAAAGGTCAGTTAATCCTTCTATGTCCAAACTTTCCCACACATCACAACTGAGCGCTTTGGCTAGGTGATCTTGGAGAATAAGGAATTTCAAGTATATTTTGAAGGAAGAATCAAGGTGTTTGATTAAGAACATGGAGTATCCTTTATCTTTGAAGTATTTTGTAGATCTTCAACTTCCCTGCAATTCCTGTAAATCTGTGGGACTTCCCTTGCTAAAATTACAAGCCAGAGTCTTAGGGAGGATAAAGAGGCCTGTGAGACTCCTAACTTGGTTCTAACTTGTTCTCCTGCAAATGCTTTGTTCATTGACCTATTCCTTCTGGAACTATTTTGTGACCAGTTCTGAGTGTGCTTTCCAAAGTTTAGAATACTAAAGTTTTTTCCCCTATTTAGTATTGCTTATTTATGTGAAATAAAATTTTTGTCATAATTCTATAGCAGTATTTAAGATTTATGGCATTTATTCTTCTTCTTGCCATTGTTACTGCTATTGCAGGCTGGTTGAAAATTACTCGTGAAACATTTGGCCAAAAAAAACCACTTAGCTTAATTTTTTCCCCCTTGGTGGGAAACAATCAGTCTTGGAATAATACTTGTACTGCAACAACATAGAAGTCAAACAATATTTCACATTTACTTGTCTAAGATTAATACGAGGATTTAGATCAATATAAATACTTACATCTTCTTCAGTGAACATCCTGATACAGTAGGAAGTAAGAAGAGTGCACTGTAGGAGAAGTAAAATCCTTGGCTGATGGAGCCTTGGCTAGCTAAAGCACCACTCTCTATATGACACACTGGTAGCTTGGATTAGAAAGGAGATTTTAACCTGCCCAGATATGGTGATGAAAGTGTTGGTAATGAAAACTTATCTTTTTGAACAACATCAAAATTAAATTCTTAGGTGTAATTCAGTAAATGATGGCATATTTTTAAATAATAGCTTTTTAATTTTTGCATTTTTTCTGGAAAAAGTCTTGATGTGAGATCTTCTTTTGTGGCAGAATTTTCCACTTTCAATAAAATCCTGAATCAGGATGTGTAACAAAGAATTGTCTCTTTCCTGACTAAAAGTAGACAGGTTTGTGGAAAGCAGCCTGATAAAAAGAAATTATGAAGTGAGTCTCTATGCTAATGTGAATTTTACCTCTCCTTTGTATACATGACTAGAATAAGTAAAAAGAAGAAAATGGATTTATGGCTTAAAATTTGTAAAGTTTTTACTTGTTCTGTATTCAAGACAGTAATGTAAATTGCATGGGTTTTTTCAGTGTGGTTATAAGAGTGAGTACATTTTTTGTAAAAGGCCAATTAAACCAAATAGTTTCACTTGCCCTCAGCAATGGCTGTGATCAACAATAATAGAGCAGGCTGAGTTTGCTGTATTTGGCTTTGGATGTTTTTTTGTAGACTTTTTTTTAAATTCACTTTGTGACAAATGGCTTAGCTTGAATAGCTTGCCTTGTTTGGTGTGATTGGTGTCCAGACTGAGTACATTAGGAAGTGATGATACTTATCTGTGTGGTTCACATGCTAATTAAATTGACTTTACCAAAGCATACAAATGTTTCCCATTATTTTCTTTTTTCACCCCTTGTGTCAATACATTTCTGTAATAAATCAGAAAATCTTTATTCAGCAGACAGATAGTATTTGAGAAGTGCAAAAGATGCATTCATTTCGAGGATTTTTACTTTTTTAACAGACTAGCTTGCAAAGGCAGAGAAGTATCAGAAAAGAAAATCTTTCCTATGGCAATTTCTTTGGTTTGTACACCATGAAAAGAAAAGATAAACTGATGGGCTGCTTATTCATAAATTGAAAAGGTATATTTACGTGACAGCTTAAATGAGGTCTGGCACAATCCATTTTCAAGCTTGGGTTTGTATATTGTGAGAGCTGTTTGACTAATCAAACAGAGGTGGCTGTTTCATGAATAATTCATAGTGCAGTGCCCATGAAGGAGCAGGCTGTAAATACCTGCAGCAAAACTCCAGTGACACCATAATTAGCAGCTGGAATTGGCTGGCTGATGATGTCACTTTGCTCTGATGTGTAATTATACCATGACCTGTTGATGAAGTTGGTGTAGTATTTCCCCTCTTCAGTGGCATGCACTCTCTGTCACAAACCAAGGGGGGGGGGCGGGGGGGTGGTGCTCTTCCACCCATTACTCCCAGCCCAGAAACTCCTGGCTGCTCCTCCCTTTGCCTCTCAACATCCTTTGTCATCCTACATCCTCCTTTTCTTCTTCTATTCACCATAATCTTGATTCCAGCCTCCTGATAACACCATGGGGATGTCATTTTTGCTGTTCCCACAAATTTGAGTATTGGGCCCATAGGTAACATTTCTGGTCAATCAGCCTGAAATACCCCCAATCAGACTTCCTTTGGGAACAAAGCAGAAGTTACCAGTCAAAATTTTGTTGACTCTATTTTTTTTGTTGTTGCTTTTTAATGAACCACATTGCTAAGTTTACTTGTAACTGATGTGGAAGAACACAATATTAGCTCTCTAACAGACTCATGGTAATTTGTGAATCAGTAATTTCCTTTCTCTGAATCTCAGAGGTGTTTATACAACAGTGAATTGCTCATTTATGCAGTAGGAATTTTATTCAAGGTAGTGTCCTAGTTGTTATCTCCTCAGTGATGTCTTCCATAGGTGTTTGGATTTGTATTACTGCTGGTTAGTCTGTGATGTGTGTTCATTTAGGGGTGTAAATATTGCCCAGTGTTCTGCAGTGCAATCACACAGCGCTCTGGGCCTGAACTCACAATCTTTCACTCCCAAAGTGAGAAAGTTATCCACAGAGCCAAGATAACACTTGGGCAAATGGCATTTTTATAAAGCAGCCAGAATGATATTTCTTTGGCACATCAGTTTTTTAATGACTGAGACTCAGATGTGTATTTGTGTATTTTTGTTTGGAAAGGAATGTTAGCAGTAAAAAGAGAAGAAAGAAAACTTTTTCCTTTGTCAAACATTCTGGTGCTTAGTGAGATGAACATTTCCAATAATTGCAAGCCAGGGAGACACATTATAGGAGCATCTTTTTTAAAGGTTTTGGAGGGGTAGGAGACTTGCTTATTGTGTTGGGCCACATCAGTCAGTACTTGCAGATAAGGAAGGCAGAAAAACCTTTTTAATGTTGAAAGAAAGGGTAGAATTTATGATTCATAGACACTCCTTGTTTATAGAACTGAGTGCAACTTCCATTTGCAGCGGGCAGTGCTGAAATGAATGGAGGGTCACTCTGCCATCTGTGTGTAGAAAAATGGCATGCCTGGTAACACGGGGCATTAGCTAACTGTAGGGACTTGCTTCTTTAGTCCTACACACAAAATTAACCTCTGGCTAATTATGATTCTGACAACAAAAATTTGGCTCATCCTTATCTTTTACTTTCTTTCTGTGATTTGGAAGCCTCACAGGGATTTTCTGAGAAGGTTTGTTTTATATCATCATACAAAGGATCATGAGGAAGAGGTAGTAGGACCAGAACATACTGCCTGGCTGCTGAGCAGTAACCCATATTTCCACTGAAGACATAGGATCCAGAGACTGTGGTGCAGGAGCTCCCCAGAGAGAGATCAATCTTCCTCCAAGAGCAGCAATGCTGTTACAACATCTGAAAGTCTATTTAAATGGAATAATCTAATTAAGTGGTCATGAAACCAAATATCATCAAGAACTGGAGGAGCTGATGTCTGATTGAAGAATGGGATTGAGAGTCACAGCCTCTACAGGCTGACAATTTGCTTCCATTTTCTTTTCTGGCTTAAACTCAGCAAGTACTTGTGTGTACTAGAGCAACAAACCCTCAGTGCAGGTGTGAGAGGGACCTCTCATCTCTGCTGAGATGCTCATGGTTGAATAACTGAGCTATAGGCAGCCCTTCTTCTTGCATGAGCCACTGAGCTGCAAAATCGGAGAGTGTCTGCACAAACGAGTACATGATTGCATCTGACTCTTGTACCCAGTGTGGAGGAGTTGCATATTGCCTTTCTGTGGCCTAAATGATATCTAAGCCCAAGATAACAATAAGGCAATTCAGCTGTTTGCATACATATTTTTATGGCACTAGTACATTATTGCAACAGTTTAGTACTGTGGCTAGCAAAAAGGAATAACAAATTTTGTGGGGATTAATTTTAAATTGACAGAAAACATGGTTTCCCAAAATATCTAATGTTTTTTCTTCTATAATAAAATTTTTAAATGTACTCTTTCTATTTACAGAATCACAGAATAAGCAGAGTTGGGAGGAGCCCTCAAGGATTGAGTCCAACTCCTGGCCCTGCACAGGACAACCCCCAAGTATCACTCCACATGCCTCAGAGCATTGTCCAAATGCTTCTTGAGCTCTGTCAGCTTTGGTGTTGTGACCACTTCCCTGGGGAGCCTGGTCCAGTGCCCAACCACCCTCTGGGTGAAGAACCTTTCTCTAATATCTAACCTAAACCTCTCCTGACACAACTTCAAACCTTGAGTCTTTAAAGATTCTTTTTTAAAATTAATATTATTGTTATTATCTCTGCCTAAAAATTTTTTCAGTTAATGCAAAAGTGAGAATTTCTGCTGATTTGTCTTGTCTGTTTGAAATGCTTTCCTACTTCTATGAAAAAAATATAATACAAGATCAATAATATGCTTCTCTAGAGTTAGAAAAACTCTCAAATTGTCAAATCTAAATGAACTTTGTGAGATTTAAAGAAAAAGCAAAATAAGTAGGACTAATATGAAAAAAAAATCACAGTTTTTAATAAAGACGAAGTAAATTTATGCAGAGTAAGAGGTAAGATTTACAATACCTCTACTCTTCCTCTCACTATTTTTTTTTCTTTTTTCCCCTCCTTCTTCACTTTGGCACTTTCATTTGCCAGAAGAAGTGAATACCACAGAGAAAAAAACCTGTTTTCTCCTGTATTTCAAGTTCTTGTTAGCAGAGAGGTCTGGAATGTTAATTACAGAACTCAATTATCTCAAGTTAAAATTCTATTAACCACATAGGAAAGAAATGGAGTTGTCAAGGTAAAATGAGCTAGGCACAGTGAAGAGTGGATGGGCTATAGTGACAGGATGGATATAGAGACTAATGGGTGAGTGCTTTAATATTTAATTCTGTATCTTGTATGAATGTATTTTTATACTCATTTAAAAAATTTCTGAATGTTTAAAAGAGTAGCATGATGCACCCATATTTTTAAGAAAAAAAAATCAACTGTTAAACAATACTGAACAAATTACAGATATCTGTGAAATTAGAATGTTTATCACTCCCTAAGTAGTCTGATTGTTGCTTTTTGCTTGCGTAACGTCTCACATCTTTTAGTTATATTTGGGTACATATCTATGTCACTGGTTGTGCCAGACTTGTTTGCTAGTGATATTGCTTCACTTATTTCCTTAATCTTTTTCTAAGAAAAAGAAGGAAAATAATTAAGCAGATTTTGTCTCTGAAGAATACACTGAAAAACCTACACAGTTTCTAACATAAAATCTTTGTAAACAATATTTTTATTAAGACAATCTTTGACTGACTACTTGTAAATTTCAAATTTATCAGTAACTTTCATCTCTATTAAGGAATTATTAGACTTAAGAATTTCCCCTCCTTTTTTGAAAGAAAAGGAAAGAGTAGGGAAGAAGAAATATTATTATCCTAGGCCTACAGCTTTCAGTTTAGGCTGTAAATGTTGCTTCGGGCAGTGAGAATAGATGCCATTATGGAATTGGAGGTCATAGTTTCTGGGAGTAGATTCTTAAAAGATAGGTAACGAGACACATGGCAATATTTTATTCTGTCAAGCTTTGAACTGCTGATGAGACAGAATGTACTGTTTTCAAAAAAACACCTAATTTATCTAGGAGCAGTTTTTCTGAAGTTAATGGAACCTTATTTCAGAGAACATTGATGGAAATGTGGTTGTCTGATCTATTCAATGTTTTTATAAATCCTATTTTTAAATGCTTTGTAAATGCATCTTTAAAATTCTGAAGTCACAAACTTCAGAATGCATTAACACAAGAATCTTCCATTCCTTAATTCCATAGGACAAGTTTTATTAGTGATTATTTTTAAAATTCTCTAAAATTATTTAAACAGAATTATTGTTTTGACATATTAAGCAAGAGTAGTCTTCCAAAAAACTTTCTAAGTACGTGTTTCAGTAAAGGTAGAGCCTCATTTTGAGAATGATTTTTAGTATGCAGAAAATTGATCTGATCCTTGGAATATTGCTTTTACCTTCTGTACTTTTCTGAATTTCTTTCTGTCAATGATGATATAATTTATCTATAATTTATATTATTTTTCTGTGGTATGTTACTTTTAAAATGGATGCACAGATATTCAGAGAGGCACATAACATTTTCTATGAGAAGTCATCAACTCAAACACTATTGACTAAATTTTGAAGTGATATGCTTTAGATGGTGCAAATCAAAGCAGTTACTTGCATGAAGTAAAGTTCTTGTCCTAATTAATTTCATCTCTTCATGCAGATTTTCTGTTAACAGATTTCCTGAGAGAGCTGCTTCTTTTCCATTTCCATCTGTCTGGGGATTTCAAGTCCTACCTTTCCTAGTCTCTCTAGAAAAATCAATATAAGCAATTTGTTATAGAAAGTATGACATGCATCTTATATGAGGGAGGTGTTTGCTTTCTTAGTGTAATGGAGCTTGATGTTGAACAAAACGTATTTGCAATTACTCCTGAAATTCATAAAATAAAATATGGCATTTGCAAGAGAGCCTGAGATAGTTTTGGTCAAGCAGCTCTAGAGTATTAGTGCCAGCTATGATTTTAAGAAGTCAGATGGTGTTAAAGTATGTTTTCACTTCAGGGTGCCCAAGATTATTCCTCTTTTGTCCTTACTATCTACACATCAGTGACCTGCTAATATTAGATAGATGATTTGAATAGGCAGTCATGTCATAACTAGAGTTGTGGAAGTTATTTATTATTGACTGGGAGTACAGTAGCATTGCATCTGAGTTTAAAATCCTTAAGTTGCCCAGAAATCTGAAATAGGACACAGCTTTACTTAGAAACAGAAGGCAAATTCCAAGGCCAACAAATCTCCACTGGTAAAAAAAACAAAAATAGTCAAAATAAATGTAGTTTAACCTAAAATCATTCGAAGCCCCTTTCTTCTGAATAACCATACAGTTTGTCCAGCAGTGAAACAAAATTAAACTGGAAAAAAAAAGCCTTTTTTTTTTTTCTCAAAACTTGTCTTTGAACCTTTGTTTCTCTTTTACATTCCAAGTGCATTCCTGTTCCACTCAAAAAGTATTTTCATACCCATTGTGCACCCTTTCCTGTGTACTCATTTCTCACTTCAGTGCTGTCAGGAGGCAAAACTAATTTACTTCTATTTCTTTGTAATTATTCCTTCCTGATTGATATTACTTATTATCACAATGTTGAGAATGAATTTGTTCCTCGTTTCAGCTGAGAGACACAATCAGATACAATTGATAGGAGGAATTATCTTTTTTCTTGATTGGCAAAATATTGCAATCCAAAAAAAAAATTAAATTTTGCCTGCCAACTAGAATTCATTCCACAAGAGATAAGAAGGATATTTCTGAGCTTATTCAGCCCATAGCAGTGGACTTTAGTGAGTGAGAAATGGAGACTGTAAGGTCAGCTAATTCAGGACAAACAATCTTTGCAGAGAGGTAAAATATTATCACTGAAAATCTTTCACGATCTGTTTGTTAGGAGACATATGGAGTGGATTGTCCTAGTTTAGGGTAAATTTGGGAGGAAAACTCCAAATTAGGGATTTGTCCAGAAATCAAACCCAAATGGCCCCTCCTCCAGCCAGTCTGGGAAAAATTCTTCGGAAAAAGTGGAAAAAATTATTTATTTAACAAACAAAATACCCACAGGCACAAAGAATGAATAATATGAAACAATAAAACCTCTCTCCGCTCCAAAGAGAGATGGCAGAGCTGAGGAAGTCCTTGCCGTGGGTGCAGTTCAGTTCTCTCAGTCTTTTCTCACCCCNAACACCGCCAGAGCCGGAATGCGGAGGAGTCAGGGCCGTTTTCTCAAAACAAACTGTGCGCTGCTTCTTTCTCCCCCTTCGCTCCCAGAACCAGGTTTAAAGACACAGAACTCAATATACAGCACAAATGGAACAGACAATTGGGGATATAAGCATCTTAAAGTCACCCTAGGACAGGTATGAAAAGAAAAATCCCACAGGAATCACTCTCATGTTGTATTATTTTACTGAAACCAAATAGAATCAAATTGGCTGAATACAAAACCTGGTGAAGTCAATGGAAATGTATCCATTTAGTTCAGATCATGTGTAAATCCTGAGTGTTANTTTTTGGGTTTTTTTTTTTGTGTTTTTTTTTTTTTTTTTTTTTTTTTTTTTTTTTTGAGTAACTGTGGTGCTACCTGAGAACAAAAAAAAGCTGTATCTTCATTTGTGTGGTCACTGATTAGAAACAGATTTCAGAAAAAGACTGTGAGGGTAGAACAATAACAATACAACTTACTAGCTTTGATTCTCTAGGCTTGCCTTACTTTCAGTGTGTTTTGAAACATTATCTACTTATTTCTCACACCTGTTATAAAAGAGCACAGTAGCTCCATAAGTAACAACAGTAATTTGGCAAGAGGACAGATGCAGCTTCAGGAATTGAATACAACTGAAAGAGTGCTGGGAGAGACATCTAGCAGTGGTCACCCTGGAAAGAAGGCCAGGTCTGTCTTACATTTCTGTCTGCATCTTATAAACATTACAGATAACTCAGAAAACCCTTGCTTTTCCCCACCAAGAAGAAAGTCTGTCAGTAAAGGTATGCAACATGAGCTACATCTAGTCTGGGCAGACCCACTGCCTCTCTCTGGGACTTTGTACAAGAGGGGTTTTGGTCAGCCAGGAGTTAAGCAGTTCACCTACTTCTGAGGATCATGTCTGCAGTGGTGAGTGATAAAGTTGGCTTTTACTTTCCTCCCTTCCTGGCCTCTTCTCTGAGGATATCAAGAAAATACATAAATTCACTTGGGAACATTTTTTCAGAGAAAACCACCAGTGCTTATTTGGGTGCTGTTGTCTCTTGCAACCTGTCCTATTACTTGCATAAAAACCTAGGGGAGATAAAGGATTCCTCCAAAGACGTGGGATGTCAAAGTTCAACTCACTCCTCTGCTGAATAAAATCTCAAAATTTACAGTCTAAAAAGCACTGTATTTTTTGTTTGTTTTCTTTCCAGAAGCATCTCATACATACTAGATTATATGGCCTACCCCATCTTTTCTGTTGGAGCAGTGCTATAGAGCAGAAAAGTGTAGTGGGTAGAAAAATGCATGGAAAGAAAGGTTGATCAATTGCTTTAATTTTTTTTCCTCAATATGTTTTGAGATCTGAGCGCTGGAGAAGTATTTCTGCGAGTACTTCTATATTAGCAATTTTATTATATGCAGGTAGATATGACTGGAAGGGACAATCTTAAGGGCCTGTTTCAGTCCCTCTCTAACAGAGATGGTAAAAATGCTCCAATGATTCCTAAATAAAATCTACTGGCTCACATAAAGTCAGAAAACCCCTTTTAGAAAATTGAATATTTGTGCTCTGACTATTTGTACCTATGAGCTAATTTTTTCCTCCATTTCTTCAGGTGATCTATTGAACGTCATACCACTGGAAAATATGGGCATGAAAGTTTACCATTTTATCAACCAGTACAGTGAAGCACAGACAGGTGTGACAGCATACGAATGTCTATATTTTCTGGGAGTCGGACAGATTTTTTTTTTTCTTTTAAAAAACGGTTCCTAGAACACTTTCATTACCCCAGATCTAAGCAAATGTGGGTATTAAAACCAGTGTCTCAAGTTGCATATATCAATGTTCAGAAAAGTGCTTTCAGGCTCAGACAGCTGGGAACATTAATAGCAAAGGAAAACATTTTGGCTGGATTTTCATAAGGTCTCCACTAGAAAACTTAAAATATTGTTATTAATTTGCTAATTTTTTATCAAGTTATTCAAGCTATCATTTTATTTATTTGTTATGATTGAAAATAGCAAAAAGGATATCAAGCCTACTCTTATATGCCCCCTAAAAAGTCAAGTCAGTTTAGAGAATCACAAGATTCAGGTTTCTCTGCCTTGTGGTGAAGAAGCAAGTTCGTGTGGCTTGATCACACTGTTGTGGAACTCCATCTCAGGTCAGAGATGGGATTAAGAAAAACATAATTCTCAATAAAAATGGTCACCTGAGCTCACCTCAGCTGCTCCTGGAATTTGTAAAATCATCTGTGCTAAAATGATTGTGCTCAAATGACATATTAATGCAACCTGCATCATTATGCACAGTTTCTTCTTTGCTCTATTATCTTCCAAGCCCCCTTTATCCAAGAACAAATCTAAACTTCGTTCACCATCAGTGAATAAGACATACAACTATGGAAGCATGTGGGAACATAAGGGAATTAATAATAGCTTTCAAGCGGAGATGAGTGATACATCTTTCAAACTGAAAGATGGGAAAAGAAATAGCATTTGGGACACAATTTGGGAGACCAACATAAGTGCCTCTTTCTAGGAAATGATATTCAATCTTCATCAGATACTTATGATTAGCATAGCTTTTAATTTAATTTTCATTTGTGGAAATGTTACACTATGTTTGCTGTTGTACTTGGTTAAGTGAGAGGTAATACCTTTGTTAATAGGGTTTTAAAGGAATGAACTGCTTGGGTTTTTAGGAGTATAGCATTGATTTCACTTGGCCTCACATGGCCAGCCCAATATATTAAAATAGCTGAACTATACTAGAAAGCACTACAAAGACTTTTAGTCTCAATTCAAGCTGTCAGTCTTGTAATTCAAAAAGTAGTTTGGCTGGTCGTGGAGCCTTGGAGACTTTTCCACTCCAAAGTTTCAATGGGACAATGGGCCAGCAAGACCACAGCTGTCTCAGGTGACCTGTGTGTGACTGCTGCAATGCTTCCCAGACGCTTCAACCACCTCACCCACACCAGGTCCCTGACTGAAAGGTGTTGTGGCCTTCTGGCCCACCGACTGATGTGTCCTCTCTGCAAATGAGAGCAAGGATGAAGCATGTTTGGAAGTCACCAGGGAGTGGTGGGCTTAAGTGCCACCCTCTCTCTTCCAACAAAACTCCTGAAATCAAGAGAAACCTAACAGCTGTCAGGCATGAGGAAAGAAGTGTTTGAATGATAGATAAACCTGCCTGCTTGTTTTCTGGTCAGTTTGTTTCCACTGGATATAGATCCCTCCTCAGCTGGTATTTTCTTTTAACTCCCTCATTGAAGCTGTGTACATAGGAACCTGATACCTGATGTGTATGCGAGGGAGAGCTCTGCTGCACCACAGGCACCATAAATAACTACTCACATCAGAGGTAAGGCATATTGCTGGTGCAGCTCATAATGTTAATACTGAGTGTTAATGTCCTGCCCTTTATCTTAATTAGTGTTGCTTTCAATTAGAAGTAAGCCATTCACTTTGGAATAGAAGAACTGACCCACACCTCTTCCCTAAATTTGAATTATCCCCACAATTAAGAGCTAAGTATCTGTCTTGACACTTACAGACCTTTATCACCATCATGTCTGAATGACTGGCAATGAACTGCAGCACTCATTCACCCACCCATTCCATAAATTTTTCATATCAGATATTAAAGATGTCTTTCTTCTGTGATGCATTTCAGGACAGCATTTTGTGTGCTTTACAAAGGACAGAGAAATTTCTCTTATAACCTAACACTGTCCTTTGTACTCACTCTTGAACCTTTTAACAAGTTTAGTGTGTTATTTTCACAGTTTCAGGAATTCCACCTTAGGTCTGACATGGCCAGAGGTGTTTGGTTTCTCCTTTGCTCCTTGAATGTAAAATGTGTCTTTACCTACAGAGATGAGCATACAGGTACAGAAGGGTGTGTGGGAATTGTGGAAGTTATTTTGTACTGTTATTCCTTTCTTGTGCTATACAATGTATAATAAAACATGCTAAGGATTGCAAATGCGGCATTTGAAGGTAATAGTAAATACTGAAAAAAGTGTAATTGAAGACTTACAGATGCTTCTTTTTCATGTTTCTCAAAATGATCTCTACTTCTCAAGAAAAGACGTATTATTTACTGTGTTAATTACAGATGTCTTTGTACAGTCTGTATGAATTACATTAGTGATTTGAACTTGTCTTTTAGTAATGCCACTTTTGTATGAGATCAGTCCAGAAGAATGCTATAGAGAATCTGAAAGCTATGTGGTAGTCTATTTATGACTACAGTCATTTTCTTTTTGTAGAGCATAACAAAAACTAAGTGGAAAAAGTTGCAGAAAAACACGAAGAGTCTGTTTCAAAATACTTTGAATTTGGCAAGTAAGAACAGAAAAATATCCAGTAAAATATGCCAAAAAAAGTATTCACAACAAGCTGAGTTAGCAAAGTTCTTCCTCTAGTGCAGATGTTCCACTTCTGGGACAAGAGTGCAATGAGAATCCAAATTGATCTAACAGAAAATCTTCCGGTACAGTAAAAGCCTTCAGTGAAAGGAGGGGCTATGCAGTCACAGTCAGTTGTATTTTGCTGTATTGTTCACAGCTGAAAACTATCCAGTACTGATGTGGACCTGGCAGACTCATCTGGAAACTGTTTCTGCCAACAAGATATCTTTGGGAGGTTGAAACAAATGGGAAACTAAATTCTTCACAGCTTGCTGAGATAAGAGGTTTCTGGGAATTGCTGAGTGTTAGATTGCTGCCCTAAACCCTTCAATTTCATGCTCTTTTTTTCTGTGCTGCATATTTGTTCCAACTGGCTCCCTACCTTGAACTCTACCGCATCCTGCTGGGTTAAATGTGATGGACAGTCTATATGAAAACCAATCAGTTATTTTGACAGGAGACTTAGAGAAGGTCAAGGCCACCTCTTCTCAAAAACCTGTCTGCTGAGTGTTCAGCTGTCAGAGATGAAATGTCTCTGAGGCTCTTCTTTGGTCTGGGCTGTGTTTTCATTTTGTCCCAAACAATCAGAAATCCAGCTAGTGAAGGCCTTCCAGTGCTTTCATCACGGTATTTATTTGATTGTTATTGTCCAGATTTAGAAGTGGGAAATTGTGACTCAAGTACACTGATTGTATAGTGTGCTGCAATACCTCACATATGAAGGAAGACAATTCAATTTGATATTCATGTGCCGTAGTCTCTCTTTCAGTGGTAAATCTCTACTGGCACACAGATGTACTATTGTGAAACAATGCTTCCAGAGCTTATCTAATATATATGGGTATATGCCTGATACATGGGTAAAGGATTATGTGTGATCCAGTCCTGAATGATACTTAATATATAACTTCTCATTTAAAAACAGACCACAATAAGATTTGAAGCTAATTTCATTAAAATAAGGTTTATTCTTAATATGCAAAGAGATGAACTTTAAACAATATATTTTTCCCCTTCTCCAAAATCTAAAGGAAAAAAAATGTGTATTAATTTTACAGCCCATAACAGTATGTCCTAATCTTATGTCAAACCTTATTTCAGGCTTTATGAATTCTACAGAAACCATGCTTCAAGCACAGATGTTCTGGTCTAGATGCTTAATTTAATGAAGCTACTTAATAACATTTAATTACAACTACCTTCATTTCTTGAGGTTTCTAATTCAACACTATATTGTTCAGCAAGAAGCACAATTCATATTGTAGTTGCAGAGAAAGAGGAGAGAAGAAGAAATAATTTCCCGTTCTGTATTCTATAGAGATTTTGACAAGCGGCATATTCTGAACGTCTGATGAATTTTTATATTTTGAAGGGTTTTGAGAAATCATTAATTCAGTTCAGTCTTGTGACCTAAGATTACCTTAGGAATTATAGGGGAGATCTAATTTGGTAGTTTTCTAACATTTCAGTTGATGAAGACTTTCCATAAAAGTTCAAATGCTTACTGCTGTCAAATTATTTTCATTTTTGATACATCCATGTAAAGCATGAGAAAAAAATTGACCAAAGTTATTTCAGAGGACTTGGTCTAAATTGTACTAGAGAAATCAATGTCAAAATGTAACAGTAAGACAGAACAGACCTACTATTACCTTATTAAAATGTTGCATGCCTTTTACTAGAGCTTTGCTGATCTTTTTCTTTTGAAAGGCATGTGTTAGCAGCTACACATAATCATTTGAAATAGTCTAAGTTGGTAAATGAAGAATGATATATTTATTCAATGTTCTGTTGAAATACCCTGAGAATTTCTTAGTCAGGATAGTTTGTAACCACAGCTACTAACTGGGAATATGCCCAATTTTGTAGTTCATAAATTCAACATTCTTAATACAATATTAATTTTGCTCGTTATATCAGATTATTATTGAACCTATAGGCAACACTTCTTAATCAAGAAGTTCAAACAAGAAACCTGGAAAAACGATCTAATCATGACTCCCTAATTTCATTTTGTCTTATTGAAAGATACATCATTCAAAGAACTTCCAGGCTCTTCTAATTTATTGAAACCATTACAGAATGACACAGGTAATGCAATTGCAACATATACATATGGGGAAAATGATAGGACACATCAACCCACTAGTTTAATTAGGAAAATTACAACTTACAACTTGTTGGTGGGGCTAATTGAATTTTGCCTAGGTAATACATGTATGACACAGAGGACACAAGGTATGCTTGTGGTGGTGTCAGGGGCAGCAGACACATGAACCAAAGGATGACAGCAGATAAAATATGTTTGTTCACCTGAAAGGCACTTGGGTGGCTTTCAGAATAATATGGCTCTGGATGATTTAGTAGAATAGATGAATAGTATGCTCTAGGAAAGAGCACTAGGTTCTTATGCTGGCCAGGAGACAAACCCATACAGATAGAAAGTGAGGAAGAGCTGTCATCAATAGAGGTTGTCCTGTAACAGAGCCAGGACTAGACTGAATTACCTAAACAACCCCCTGGTGCCATTCCAGACACCCTTAGGCGTTGTTCCTGGCCTCCCTCTGGTTCCCTGAAGGGCCTGGACCACCTGTAGGTGTCTGATGCTATCTGCTAGCCCTGTGAGTGTGCCTCAGAAGCCTCAGGACACTTCATGTGCTCCAGGTGCTTATGCATGGAATTGAGCCCCAAAGACCACTCAGTCCCATGGGTCTGTTTTTATGAAGATGTTCACATAGGTTCTAACTTAAAAAATCTATTCTGTGCTATTCATTAGGTGTTTGTATTTGATTTTCAGACTGAAACAAAACCCAAGCTTTTACTCTCTTCTGTCACTAATCTTCTTCCAAATCTCATTTTTCTCATGTCTCATATTTAAAATGGGTTAATCCAGATGAGCACAAACCTTTGTGTTGGGCAATAACATGTTCCCATTCAATTTTATTTATATTGTACCCCTCTCTTCCCTAAGTCAAGGGAAATAAGAATTTAGTGAAGTCAAAATATGAAGGAATAAAAAGGATGAAGTCTTTAAGATATTTCTGATCTGCTTTCCTATTTCTCAGAAAGGAGGACCTCTGTGATTACAAACGTAACTTCTGTACACACACAGAAATAGTCTGAGAGAAGATGAAAAGTACTTTGAATAAGCATTTGAACTGGAACTCAGTACTTTTTTGAGGCTTTCAGACCACTAATTCTGAAAGAATTATCAAGCAACATTTATGACTCAAGGTTCCCTACACACATAGAGCAGCATAGCATTTATCATGTCAAATAATGCCTAGGCTGTTTGCAAACCATTAGCAAAATTAACACAAATATCCATTTTCAATCTGTTTTTCTGTTTTGCTTCCTTATGGTGCTTCTGAATAGAAGCAATTCCTGTTGAACGTAACAGGAATGAGTTACCTATCTTGGAGCAAAATTAATTTATATTCTAATGTCTTTTTTTCTTTTGCAACAGTGTTAATTTTACAAATACTATTAAGTATTAAAGGATTTCATGGAAGCACTATGCTGGCTATAACCTGAATCTATTGATTTCTTTGTTAAATATCCATTGATGTGCTTAAATGCTTCTTCTGATACATTTTCTTGACTTAAGAGACTGCTAGGAGGTGGCAGACTGCTAGCAAGTGCATAGGTGGTTGAAAACTAGTCTTTCTCTTAGAGGGGAAATTTTGACATTTCTGAACTTGTTTCCATTCTCAACTGGAAGAAAGATAACAATAAAAATGTATGAGAAAATAAAACTTTAAAATAATTCATATAGAAATATGTATGTACAATTTCATTTCAGTCAAATAAAACTAGATTCAGTGATGTGGAAGTTTGCAACAAATATCCTATATATGTGTATGTGTGTTGTGATATAATGTTTATATTAAAATTTACATTGTTGAAATTGAAATGAAATTATAGAAAATTAGTAAAAAAAGATAAAAGATAAAACTTTATTACTTGATTGGACAAAGACTACTCTTGCATTATTGAATGAAACTTAGAAAGCTAAAATAATTTTTCCAATATTTCCTTGTGGAAAATTTCTTACCCCTCCTGAAATGAAAATCATGAGGAAACTATCAAGTTTCTGATCTGTCCTGACACAGAGGTGAGTCACATCCCTTACAACATAATGCTCTGACTGCTTCACCAGGCAGGACCATGTTGGACATTAGTCCTCTTCCATTTAAGGCTTTTCCTTAGATGCAACCCATGATTGCCTTCTTAAGTTTGTTTTATTTTCATAAGTATTTCATGCTATCTATCAGAAACTAGCACATTTGGTTCAAATTTCTTTCCTTTAAATGGGTTTGTGGGTGAGCAAACAGTAATTAATACTCAGATAACTTTTAAGATTTCATACAATTTTTGCTCTGCATTTCAGTGAAAGGAAAGCCTTCTTGCAAACCTTTAGAAAACATCATTAAGTTAAAAGACCAGCTCTGTTGGGATATTTAGCCTTTAAGAAGGGTGTCTGGTGGTCCAAAATGATCTGGATTGTATGGCTAGGTATTGCTCTATGTAAATACTATAAAACAATAGAAAGGAAGAGCGATGATATGGGGAAGCAGCAGAGTATTGATGGATAGGGATGAAAATACAGCTATGGGTTTACAATATGCTGTAGCTTAGTTTCCAGCTGTTGAGCATTTGGAGGATTGATGAGAAAAATATTTGTGGAAATATAAACAGCTATGCAATCAAAATGGAGACAAAAATGAAAGTGTTTTTAATATTCAATATGTCTATAATTTAGAAAAGAAATGGCACATGAAATCACAGACCTGACAGCTGTATCCAGTCAAATCAGGTGTATCATTCAGCTTTTGGGTATATGAGACCCATTTATAAATTTAATATAGAAATTGAGATAAACTTTTTCTTCATAAGAGAAGTGAGGATTTGGGATGGTCTTTCAATTGACAGAGAATTTGCCTTGTTTTAAGATGAGTTTACTAAGATGTTCCTTTTGGCATAGATGACTAAAATTACAGGGAATAATCCTGAAGACATAGAAAGTCCATGTAACTTGTATTCTGCACATTCACTTGTTTTGTTCCCAATAGTTTTCCAGCATCAAGTAACTGTTTATTTTCCTCTGTATGCAAATTCTACACTAGTTTCTATGCTGAATTTTCCTCTTTAGGTTTAAGTCCTTCCATTAAGCAATTAGGGTCCCATAATCTTTCCTTGTAAGTCATTCCAAATCTTGCATCATTTTCACTGCCTGACTTTGAAGATTTTCCATGGAGCATATTCTGAAGTTCAAATATAAGCCAGCTTATGCCTCTTAGTAACTTACACATTTAGACTTCTTTAAGTTCAGTTTCTGGGGTCAGTATAATCAGGATGCTCGAGTGAACATATTTCACACTGAAGAACTCCTTTGAAATCCATATCCCATAATGCTCTTAGAGGGATGTTATGATTCTTGGTGTGAAAACCCTTTACAGTTACTAGTGCAGTGTTTCCTATCTGTCCCAAGGAGGTGGGATTCATCTCACTTTTTATAGCCATTGAGAGAAACTGGTGTGTTTAGAGTGTGATTAATCTCATCTCTTTTAGTGTAGATGGATGGCCCAGGTTTCCTGTTTTGTTGTAAAGCAACAATAGAGGGAGACCCAGATGACCAGCACAGATGAAAATGTTTCACTCTTGATTTTGTCAATCTTACCACAGTGTTTTACCCATCTTATTTTGTCCTTATCCCAATAGAGTATACTCTGTTTTCTTACAAACTCCAGAAGCTTCTAAAAAGCAGCTGTAAGCTACCTGCTCAGCTGGCCAATGCACCAGAACTGTAGCTGTGTAAGAATTGTGATACACCTGTCCTTGCTGCCTATAGCTCACTGCATGCTCAGGAAATGCAGGGGCATGTTTAAAAAGTCTTCCTCTGGCCCATTTTAGATTTCAGACTTAGGATGTGGTGAAAGCTCTCTAAAGGGTCTGATTCTCTCTAACTATGAAAGGAGCCTGTAGTGGCTGTCAGAAGTAGAGCTTAAGCTCCAGATCTAACTCCTACCCCATTACCAACTAAACACTAGGATTTGCTACAGTTAGGTAGCAGCACAACGTGAGTTTTGAATAATATGTTAGGTATAAGCCTATATTATATTTGCGTGCGCTTGGTCTTTAGAGGGGTAGAGACTGGAAGAACATTTTCTTGAAGTAGAGAATTAGATCCAGTAATTGTGAAAAGTGCAAATGTTTCACAAAGTGCAAAGTGCAAAACAAATTTTTTGGTTTGTTTTGTTTATTGCCTTTTGCAAAGTTAGTTAAATTCTAGTCATAACAAAAATAATGTAACCTTGCCATTTGATATTTGATAATCTTGATGTTTGATTTTTTTTCTTGGGGTGGGGCAGAAAGCTATGAAGTTTCTTGCTAAAAAGGAAGCTTGGAGAATTGTCTGCCCCATGTATGTATGCCCCACTTCAATGAAACAGTTCAAGGCAGAAGAACTTGGGGTTCTTGCATTCAAGCTTGAATCAAATGCAATGCAATGGCAGGACTCTTCTCTAAGGGATGTTGGAAAGCAGAAAAGTGAGTGCAGGAGGGAGTGAACAAGAAAAAAGATCTGATTACCCAACTGCAGGCAAAAAATAATTTTAAACTTGCTTTGTATTTCATGGTTAATAAAATGTTGTTTCACTGCATCATATTTCTGTCTATGCTTTTCAACATTTGGATATGCAAATGTGCTTGTGTTATGTGGTCATACCTAAGGTTATGTTTCCTGATAAAATTCCTATTATTCACAGGTTAAAAATTATTAGTTTATTATCTTATGTATATTTTCAAAGAGATGTCTCTGACTTGTACACATGGAAAGCATTTCAAAGAGCGGGGGAAGAATTTCAAAATCATGTGTGTGCTAAAGACTTGGGCCCTGCAATAGCAAGTTTACAACTGAAATGCTTCTTTTCTTAAGTTGTTAACCAAAAATGTTCTACTTTGGTTTAGAGTAACCAAGAAAAAAGTCACCTTAGAGATATAAAAATTGAAAAAAAAATAGACAAGGTATAATATTTTCACTGATCTTAATTAATTTTTTTTTCATCGTTTTGAGGTGTCAATGTTGCATTCAATGTATCATCACTCTTCTGAGAGCAGGTTTAGGGGTTTTCTTTCTCCTTTTGGCAAACCATTTGCTTCAGGTTTTATCTTTCAGGAGGTGTTTATCTTCCATTACAAGAAAAGCTGACTGGGAACAGATTTCAGACAGGCAAGGGGGCAAAAGAAAGGTGCAGTCTTCTTTCTGCATTAACCCTGCAACTGGATTATGAACACAGATGCATGTGCACATCTCATTTCCATCTCTGTATTCATTTGGCATTTGGATCCAGCACTGAAGCATATTTTATTCTCTGCAGAGCGCTGCCAAGTGTTATAAGACTAGAGATCTAAGTTAAACAGCTTAGTTTTGAATTTAATGGTCAAGAAAAACACACAAAAATACATGAGCCCACATAATCTGCTACCTCTGCCTTTACCTCCATCTGCTTCCTGACTTACTGGTCTGAGGTGAGTATTTGCTTGCTGAGATATCTACCACTGGTTTTCAAACCTTGAACCCTTGAGCTCTGTGAGTCATAATTAAGAAAATGAAACCCACAGTCAGTGGATTTAAATTTGCTGGTCAAAATTTTCTGCACTCCTATGAAAAAAAAAAAGAATATTTAGGGATCTTCAAACTGAAAAAAGGTCTAAAAAAATCACTGAAATATGTTTCAAGTGATACATTCTTAAGTCATTATATTTTATGTAATTCTTAACTTTTTTTCCTACAAAAACATCATCATCTTCATAATAGTCAGTCTTTCACCCACATATCCAAGTGGGAAGTATTATCAAGAAGATTATAGTATTATCTAGAATATTAATATTTGCTCAAGTCACTACATCCAAGTAGGATTTCTCATCCAGTATCTCAGGAAGGAAAAAAGTAGCATGTTATCTCTTCAGCTCAGTGCTCAGCACTGGGAAGGAGCAGTCTGTGTGATCTTTGACTGTGTGTTATAGCTGGGGAGCAGCTGAGCCCAGGCCAGCAGTGAGCCTTGGCAGCAGTGGAGGCCAGCAGTGCTCTGGGGAGCACAGCCTGCAGATCAAGGAAAGGGATCCTTCCCTGTACTCGGAGCCCTGCCTCCAGTTTGGGGCTCCCCAGTGCAGGAAAGGCACTGATCAACTGGAGCAAGCCCAGGACAGGGACACTGTGCTGGGCAGGGATGGAGCACAAGGGACTGGGGCTTCTTCACCTGAAGAGAGAATATCTTTGCAGGGACATGAAAAGGCTTGAGCTTCACACCTACAGTTTATGTCTAGAGTCACATGACAGGCTTCATAAAAATATATCTCAATTTTTACTGACAGCAATTTGGCCAGCTGATCCTACTCAGTGTGCTACAGCCAGCAGGTTGAAGCCTACCTATTGCTACTGGCTACATATTTCCATCAGCTGAATGTTATCATCGTGGTCAGACACTTTTTGTGCTTTGACTTGTGAAAATATTGCACTTGAAGAAGGTGGATAACCAGTACTCTTTGGAGACATTTACTGAAAGAGCTTCAAAATCTTGTCCTAACATTAAAAATTAAAATAACTTAATAATCTGAATTGTACTTTGAATATTTTCAGTAATTTTTAATTCTTTTAACCATATAAGTATTTGACAAGTAAATTCCAAGTTTCCTCTGGCTGATAAAATTAAGCATAAATTCCACTTTCTTGTTCTAGCAAAATGGTTTATCCCTCAGGGTAAAATTATTGCAAAAGGAGAATACTTATTGTTTTTCTTGCTGTTATTCCTGGACAGTTGTACTTTCAAACTATCTAACATTGCTTTCACCAGGGAGCCTTATAGAAAGATTGTTTTGGCATTGTATTGAATTAACTTAATCTCTATTCACCTTATTTAATCCCTCTCTTCACTTTGCCTAGTTTAATTTCCTCACTTCATTGGGTGCTTCTTGGTAGAAGCAGGACTGAATTTTTATTATCACTTTCTCTAGATGACTTCTGCCGGATGTCCAGTATTTTGTTTTATTTCAAGAGATATTCTAAGACTATTTTTGGATTTTTTTTTCTTTTTAGTGGGACATTCATTAAAAACAAACATATAAAATATGCAGGAATTTATGATGGAATTTGCTCATAGCAGAAATCAGGGGAACTCAGATAATAGTTTACTTAAACCTGAACATTTCCTAACAGCATAACATTGATATCAGGATGTGCTAGGGAACATGTTTGTGTGTGAGCAGACAAATATGCTGTGGTAGAGCACAAATGGACAGACTATAAGAATATCCCTTTTTTATGTCTCCTGAAGCTGATGTTTTCTCTCCTCATTATTACCTCCTATAGAAATATATTTCATGTCTTACATTTCCAAGGGCCACTTTGATAATGGGGCTATACTGTTCATATGCTTTATTCCTGATTTCCAGCCTTCAGTCCCTTTCTGCTCTCCTCCATGCCAGATTTTTCAATGTTCTTGGGAAAATGGGGCACTCTGACAACGGTATTTCTTAAAAGTATCTCCATTTCTCTGTCATGTTTGGTCAGGAGTAAATAGAAATAACTAATAAGGAACTTCTGTCATCTGAACAAGGCACTGAAGTACATCTTAAAATCTTATCAATTTCAACAACATTTAAGAATATAACTGAGCATGTGTACTTCGCAGAATAAACATAATACTAAAAGCTAGAGAGAAATTTTTTCACCCAATGAAGGGGGAAGGAAAGACTACATTACCAGCCTATGGTTCTCCTCTGCCCCACGCTACTGCTGTTACCAGCTAGGGGAAGTAACAGCAGCAGCAGCTGCCTTCAAAACTATCAGAAGGGATAATAAACACAGTTCGATAAGATAAAAGTGTAAAGGTAACCATATCAGACCAAATGTATCCCTGTTAAATGAGATAATTTAATGAGGTTGCTTTTGAAATGAGTTGTGGTCATCACAGTCCAAATAGGTGACAGTAATACGTGAAAAAAGTCCAACAGTTTTCAAACACCATGAACAATTAACTCATGATGCCCTGCACAATGCCTAAACACTTTAGAGTCTAAAACTGGTAGTCTGGCATCCAAGTGCAGTTGATGCCTGGAAAAAAAATGGAGATCTTGATTTATAATGTTCAACTTCCAGGCATGCCAGAAATAAAATCTTGATGGTGCTGTTTGTCAAAAATCCTCCTGGCAGCTTCCTGATCCTGCTGAATGTCCCCACCAAAGTGCAGTTCGTGCAGTGGTTGCACCACTGCTGTCCTCCACAACTTCGGGAAGTGGACCTGGAAATATTAGTGCTAAAGAAAATGACATCAGGTCCAGATTTTAGAGTGTGTCTGTAGACAACAGTTAACTAGGTAATTTTTCCAGAGAGTTATAAACTGTAGAACCCTCAAGGAAACCTAGTGTCTGTAAAAATCTTGTCTAAATGGAATTCAGTGCTAGATATAGGTTCAATTTTTCCTGACCTCAAACATGGCATTTGGCACCTTCTGGGCTGCTTTGTCTTGCATCAGAGCCATGATAGCATTCAGTGCCTGCCTGCTTATGGATGTAAGAACAAAATAATTCAAAGAATAGTTCAATATAGTTGACACTTTTGTACAAAGATTCCTAGCTTAAAAGGGGGATTATTTTTACATATATTTCTACTCAATAAGAGTGTTTTTAATTCAGATAAATTTAATTTCAAAAGTCTGATCAACTTATATTAAAAGAATGAAACATTGAAACAAAAGAAAATGAAAAATCTTAAAGAAAAAATTCATTACATCAATCTGATGCATTCCTTCATTATAAATTATTGTGATTATTTTGTTATTTGTTATTTTGTACCAATATGGTCAAACCTCTGAAAAACAGAGCTAAGGAAAACAATTAAAAACTACATATACAGCTACATAGCAGAAATAATACAAATTGGATTTAGTTACACATGCTTTGGCAAAACAAAAGATTGATTATAAACTTTTATTTGAATGGAAGGAAAAAATCCATCTTCAAATTAAAATTGTCATGTAGGCAGGAAAAAGAAAAATGCAACAAATGGCTCTGCTAGCATGACCTAAACCATGGAGATGGAAAACAGGAGCCCTGCAAAGGAAAGAATAATTTGGTCTTCTGTATTTGTCAAAAATATTATAGAAGAATCTATTAACTGGCTGATGAAACAAAATCTTACCTGAATCATTTTTTCCCCATAAATTATATTAAAAGAATATAAAGAATTAGACTGCTTTCCCCTTCTATATTTGTCTACTTGGAAATAAACAAATTAAATAAATGCATTTGCATAACTAATTTAAAAGGTAGTGAAGAAAAGAAAGTATTTTTCAATTTTTTTCTTAATCCTTGCTTTTTCTGTGCTCTACAGATTTTCTTTGCAGGGTCCTGTTCACTGCGGATAAAAAACATGAATGAATAGCACAACCAGCAGAGAGAGAAGGTTATTAAATCAGCAAATGAAGAAACAGCACAAAGAATAAGAACACCTTGCAAACAAATTTCTTTGCCTCTAGAGAGGAAATACAGCAGGGTTGTTTGGCTTAGGGGATATGCATATGCTCAAACACAAAAAGCAAGTGGCTTTAGTAATGAAAACTGCCACATAAAGAAAGTAAGAGGATCAAATGTCACGTGTACCCTCTAAGGGGCTTGCAAAGATACCAGAGCTACAACGTGTAGCTGTCTTTGAACTAGTCATTTCAGGTCTGTATCCTTCAAAACATAATAACCACAAATAATAGTTTTGTTGTGACTATTTTGTTAGGTTCCAGTAAAATGGGAGGAGAAGATGTTGTCAGGGAGAATGACTGACTGATGAAGCTAGGTATAAGGCAAAATGTTATCTACCAGACAAATGTGGTTACCGAGGCTGTTACTTAAGATGTACAGGGGGAGTCTTTTGCTCTTTCTTTCTTTAAACTGAAATAGTATTAGACCAAAACTGAAAGAAAAAACAAAAACAAAAACAAAAACAAAAACAAAAACAAAAACAAAAACAAAAACAAAAACAAAAAACAAAAACAAAAACAAAAACAAAAACAAAAACAAAACAAAAACAAAAACAAAAACAAAACAAAAAAAAACCCAAAAAAAAAAAAAAAAAAAAAAAAAAAAAAAAAAAAAAAAAAAAAAAAAAAAAAAAACCAAAAATCAACAGCAAAAAAACCCCACACATATAGATGAGATTTTTGTGTAAAGGCTAATGTTAACAGTTTGTTTTATTTTTTGATGTTCCAAATCTTCTGTGTGATGTTTTTAAGCAAGATATTTATTCTATCCTCTTGCTTAAATATCCTCCTGTCATATTGCTGAATAACCACGTAGAGAATTTCTAGGGTATTCCTAGTAGTGAGAGTCCTTCCAGCTGCCCTACTGAGACAGTTTGAGAAGAGCCCATCTCCCTGCCACACTGCTGTGGGTTACTCATGGCATCCTGAAGGCATAAAGGGATAACAGAGGAGGGCAGCCTACAGAAAGACACTGTACAGCCATGGAGGCAAAACAAGACCTCACCTTTCCCTGTGTGCTGGGGCAATTAGTGCCTGTTGAACCACAAGAAAAAAAAAATCATAGAAACATAGAATGTCCTGAACTGGAAAGGACCCAGAGGGATCATCAAAGTCCACTCCTGCTGCATCTCTCCTCAGAACTACCTTACAGTTTTGAAATGTTTCATGTATCCTTTCTTTTGTAGAAATATTCTCTATTCCGAAATATTTCTCTTTCTCATTGATTCTGTGATTTATATGTGCCAGCTTAGTTTTTTTTTTTTCATATTCTTTACGTCTTTTCTTGATTTTATGCTCTGAATAAAAGCAGCGAGAAAATACTTATATCTTTCTAATGCTGAAAATCCAGTAAGAAGTATTCCCTATTTTTAAAGCTGTAAGTACTTCACTTGTGACTGTCTCATTGGAGAAAGTTCTTCCAAATGCATTCAAATAGTTTACAGGAAAGAGGATATTTTAATTTTTAAAGGGCAGCTCAGACAAAGTAACATATGCCTCACTGGCAACCAGAGGAAGTAAAAAGCACTCTAACAGTTTGGAAAAGAAGCAGAGAGAGGAAAAAAGCTATCAGTTTATGATTAGTAGATTGTACAGAATATGATGCTTATATACTATAAAAGAATAAATTGTTTCAGCTTTTTTTTGAGTAGAAGCACAAGTGCCTATGCATCATGAGGAGAACCATGAAGGATTTTTTTAAGCCTTTTTTGATATTGAGAAAACCTGCCATGCATTTATCTGTGCTAACTTCTGGAGCAGAAGCTAGATAACAGTACGTTAAGGTAAGCTGGGTCAGATTTTTCTGCCATTACTAACATTCTGTCTAAGTCTGAGTTTAAACCGTTTTTGGGCATTTAAGGAGTGACATTTTCTGGCTAAAAATCAATTCTCATCAAGATCTCCTTGGCTTATATACTAGAATCTGTGCTTTGAAGCTCAGAGGAATTACTGAGAAGTTAAATGGGAGAACAGAGAAAAAGGGACCAGAGAAGAAGCTCAGAAGTCTAGTGGGGAAATAACTTCTTTTCCCCATCCACTAAACATTACTGGATTGTGAGAGAAATAATGAAACCAAAGGAGACCTGAGAGGAACCTCATGATTAAGCAAGGTGTATGGCTTTGGTCCTTTGAAAGCCAATTTAAGTGTGTCTTCAGGATGAATGTTGGAGACATTTTATTTACTGAATGCCCTACAATTGTCTGATAAGAAAGTAAATCAAAATCCCTTTACTGGTGATATTATGAAAGGGGTGGAAATGCCTGTCTCATTTCTAGACAGCATCACAAAATAAAAGTATAGAGGCAGCAGGTGGAAGAGTTGAAATGGTGCAGCTGAACTCACATCCTAGAAGATGCAAGTTCAAAGATAGACCCTGTCCCCATTCCCAGGAGTATTTTATGAGTACACCAAGCCCTTCCTTCATCATGAGGTCAAATGACAGCAGCTTTGCAAAGATAAAGAGATAAATAGAAAGCAGGATTGGATTTGGTGCTGAAGTTTGCTGTCTCTTGCTGTGTGATGAGGATTCATCATTTTCCATTAAAAAAAAATAATTCTTGAACCCACTTGCAGTTTCATGTATCACAATCACTAGTGGAAGAAAAAGGTCACTGGTTTAATTCTTTTTTCAAGCACAGGGAATATTAAAATGTAAGAGGTAATGTGAGATATCATATAGGATAATTAAGATATAACTATGTTCATATATTTTCCTTTATACGAAATTACTTTGTCTGCCCTTCCTCTTTAAGAAATTACACTGGACATTGTTCCTATGGTTACTGGGAGGCAGCATTTACAGCGACTGTGGATTTCTATAAAAGGAGCAAAAAATCACTGCGACTGTAATGGTCTGCTGTGTTAAAAGTCACTTTGCGCTCCAATTTTTATAGGCTAAGAGGATGCTGAAATTTTGTTTCTAACCAGATACAATGTGACTAATTAAACATTTAAGATGAGTAATACAGTGTAATTAATTTTGTCAGCTTTTATTGGTTTGCCCCTCCTCCAAACTCCTTCCCCAGAGGTTTGAGATTTAGAATGTCAAAAAGCATCAAGAAGATTTTAGAACAGCAAAGGACAGACTGATCTCAAATATGGTTAGAAGGGTATACCTAAAAATAAAATTCACTACATATTGTAATATGTAGTACTACCATCTGATCTGCATTTGAGGTGCATTTGGAAGTACTGACCTCTTATAAAACAGCCTCATTGACCACATGTTAATAATACCCTAGATGATACATTTTTTTCCTTATTTTTCTCCCTGTCCATATATGACCTGAAGGAAATTTGGAACAGTTTACATTGGGAAAGGAATTGCTGTTCTTTTGAAAACTTAGAATAAAATAGTCTTAAATGTAATTTTAGTCATTTAGGTGAGGAAAAATTAAAAGGTTACAAAATGTTTTACCTGTCTGAGGAAAATGTTTTGTCAAGCTGATATAACCTGTTTCAGAGAGCCAGATGAGAAATAGGCTTCCAAAAGTTTTCAAAATTTTCAACTCTTTTTGACAATGTCAAAAATAAGTCAAATAAAGTGAAAAGATATTGTTTATTTGACTGAAATCTGTTACATTGCCCTCATGCCAATTCTGTTTCAAAGAAGTTTACACTCATAGAAAAATGCCTTTGTTATTATTTTGGAATAGAAGTACTTGAAGAGTCAAGCTGGAGCAAATGTCAGCTTTTATGTACATTCTGGGGGGTCACAGATAAAAAGGTTCTTAGGATCATAAAGTTTTGTTCTCATTACAAATACAAAGCTGAAAGAATATTGTCATTTAAATTCTGCATCGTATTTATAATTTCTGTTGGAGCTTCACTTGATATTTTAGAAGAATAGTCATTTTTGATTTGGGAAAAAAATTATAGCTGAAAGTGCATATTTTATACTCAGATTTGTTCTTCATATCACCTCTTTCTATTGGTTTTTCCATTCTGTTTTTCACCCCCACTGGATTATTATTTTTACTCTCTATTCACTAGCCTAGCAGTGGAAAACAATGAAGTGAAGAAAAATGAATCACTCCTCAATAGTTAGAAAAGCCAAAACATTGTCATTCAAGACAAAAAGTCAAAGCTATCATAACTCAGTATATTTCAAAATTAGACAAAAGTTACTTTGGTTTCTCTTATAGCTCTGCATGGCTATGCTTTCAATATTTATTTATCAACCCAACCAGCAGAGAGATTATTAGCTGAACATATTTTCATAGCTGAAAGTACAACTCTGACTGTTTTTGGAGAATGTAGTGATTCAATTTTATTTTAACTGGGGTTACAACACTGCTTTCCTCATTCTGGCCTGTTGGTTTTTGTTCATATGTGGATTTACACTATCATTTACATTATCAACAGACACCTGGGTGATATTTACTGTGAATATTGATGCATGGACACCCACTACAATGTTTAAATGATGATGCATGAAATCTCATGTATAAATCATGCATTCTCATAAAATGTGAATGTTAGAGCACAGCAGTCCTCATCAGTACAACAAAGCTCACTCCCCAGGCTCTCACAGCCGACAAGAAGAAAACAAACAAAAACAGTCTATGGAGAGCCTACATGGTGACAAAGTTATGCAAATGCAGTAATTAAATCCTGGTAATTCAAAGAAATTCACTTGAACTCTCTTATGAATTTCCTGACTCTTTCTTTTTGGTCTGAAGGATCTGAAATTTTTTGTCTTTCAGAAAATGTCTTAGGGCATGTCTGGCAGCAAAATATTGTCTATTAATGAACAAGCAGGATCATTTTTACTTTGGAGAACACTGATTCAGTCACTGAGTCAGGTTCTGTCATCTTTCTTAAATCTCCTTTTGACTGTTCAGGAGGCAGTTGCTACTGCATAAGACTTCTAAGAGCCCCAAGATGATAACAAACAGATTCTAACACCAGTACTCACTTTAATTGATTCTTCCCTCTTATAGCAAATTAATGGGTTAACTCTTTTAACTGGTGTAAACTAGAATAGTTCCACTGGTTTCAGTGAAAAAAGTGTAGGAGAATAACAATTACAGGTATGTCCTAGAGAGGAAAAGTGAAGTGTAAAGTATTCAAGACAAAATCTATTTCTGTGCTAATGACTTTGGATCAGAGATTTTCCTGAAAAAAAATTTGATGAAAACAGGAAACAGAGTGATCAAGATCTAAAATGTGTATTGTGTATAGCAATTACTCTACAGTGATAATAACAGCATAGGTGTGTGATGGTTTAGTGTTTACTATTATTTTACATATGACTAGGGGAACTCAAAAAGCAAAACAGGCTTACCTTAAAATTACAAAAGATAGTTTATTCACACATTAAAAATAAGGAATAAGAAAAGAAGAAAAGAAACAAACAAATGAAAAACCTTCAAAACATCCTCCCTTCTCCACCGCAAATATTCACTTTCCTACTCACAACATAAAAAGACAAAACCTGTAACTGCAGTCAGGGTTGCCATTTAAAAATAATCTTCAATCCGTTCCTTTAGGAGAAGTCTTTCTGCATCTTATGAAGATCACACTTCTACAGAGTCTACCTATGGCTGCTGCCAAAAGACTGCACATAGGTTATAAACTGATTATTGGGGTATTAAGAATGCTTCCTCTATAATAAAAATCAAAATTATCGTCTATCTCCAAAATCATCTTCATCTCAAAACTGCAAAATCTCCTTTTTCCCTAGGAGTGAAGGGCTTCATATCACTTCTAACTAGAGCCATGCATTCCCCCCCCCAACAGTATTTATATCTTACAGGAAAAAAAAAAGTCCATTCTCTACAAATACACATTACAGCCATGTGGGCTACTTGTCTTCCTTCTCTTGAATAGTCTCTCTCCTCCTTCTTCTCTGACTCCATTTCATGCTGTGCCTTTTTATGGTTCAATCACTTTGCCTTGTCTTCACTCTGGGGAAAAGGGTCAGTGCTTTGAAAAGTTCACCTGCTGCCAAGGAAAGAGTTACACATGCCTGGGCCTGTGCTGATCATGAGGTCTCTCACGCGGGAGCTGTGAAGAATTCCAGGCCATGCTGCTGGGGAGCCGGTGGATGTTTCCTTCTCCACCCCTCGGTCTCATGGCGTGGGCATCCCCCCCATCCCGGCCGGCAACAGCAGCAGCTGCCGGGGTTTTCCTTCTCCTCTCCCGCTGCTCACCTGGCCGGGCCCGCCGGCATGGCTGGGCTGATCCCCCCGTGGGGAGCACGGCTCCCGGAGGGCCAGACAGGCCTGACCTGGCCGCCCAGGGGCAGTGAGGACCAGGCCCGGCCCGGCCCCATACGGCAGCAACCACACAATGTTACCTGGTGGAAATCCCGGGGCAGAGAGAGAGTGGATCTAGTCACTCACAACGTAAATAGTTTCTCCAAAGAGTCGCTTTCCTGTCCCCTCAATGGCTGAAGCCAAACATCAATCATCAAGGACTGGGCCCCCGATAGGTGCCCATCCGTCCCCAAAGACTCCAAGGTCCTTGCAAGATCATATTCCACTTTTAACCCATGACAAGGTGAAATTCCACACTCCACAGAATCATGGAATAGGTGGAGTGGGAATGGACGCACAAGAATGATCAAGTCGCACCCTTGGCTCTGCACAGGACACCCTGAGAGTCACAACATGTGCCTGAGAGTACTCTCCAAACACTTCTTGAGCTCTGTCAGAGTGATGCTGTGACTACTTCCCTGGGAAGCATGTTCCAGTGACCAAACACCCAGTGGGTGAAAAACATTTTCCTGATAGCCAACCCAAACCTCCCCTGGCTCAGTTTCATGCAATTTCCTTGAGTCCTTTCACTGGTCATGAGAGTGAAGAGATCAGTACCTGCCCCTCTGCTTCCCCTCATGGGACAATGAGACATCTCAGTCTCCTCTTCTCCAGGCTGAACAGACCAAGTGACCTCAGATGCTCCTGATATGGCTCCCCCTCCAAACCCTTCACCATCCTTGTCGCCCTCAGGACACTCTATAACAGCTTCATGTCTTTTTGATATTGTGGCCCCCAAACCTGCCTCCATCACTTGAGGTGAGGCGGCCCCAGTGCAGAGCAGAGCAGGACAATCCCATCCTGGCTGGCAATGCCATACATAATGCACACCATAGGCACTTCCTGTAGCCTTTCAATATGTACAGTGCTTTGGAAAAGAAAGAGAGAGCAGAATAGCCATAACTGCATGGTATTCAGCAGAAAAGATAGTGTGGGAGGACTCTCAAACTCCTTACATATCATTCCAGTGAAGAATGGCAAGAATATGTCATCATTCAAAATCACCTATCTGCAACATATATTTTCCCTTTTTTAAAAGTTCAACTTCCTAAATGAAAGCTCAGTCTGAGCTTCGTGAAGTTTCTTGGTAAAAGCTGGCATCATTTTTGTTAGATAATATGTGCCCTGCTTGTGAATTATCATATAAAGATCCTGGTCAAAGAGATATGGCAAAACTGCTCTTTGCTACTTATTTCCACAAGAATTGTGCTTTCTAAAGGTGATTTGCTTCTTTTCATTCATTCTGAGAAACGTGGAGCGAAAAAAATAACCCCTAACCCTGAGAGTGTTGGAAATACTCCAAACCCAAGACTAGCTATTGCACTTGTTTACCTGCTATCCATTAATATTTAATCTGCACATGGATAAAATGTCAGCTGAGCTGTCCAGAAACATCTGGATGTTATGATACCTAACTAATCTAATAGGCATAGCTAATGAGCCCAAAGATGGGGAATGCATTATGTGGTTGCTGGTACAGCCTTCACCCGATGAATATAAATAGGCTTTCGTTGATCTTTTGTCCTACTAAAATGTAATCCAGTTTATTGAACTGGTGAATTGCATTAACCATTTTGACATTATTTCCTTATAAATCTAACATAGTGTCCTTGCTCTGCTCTTTGTCAGTACATAATAATAACCAAAAGGAAAGGACAAAATCCCACAGCAAAGAGGGTTTCCAAACCACTGATGGATGTTGATTTAAATGGGAAATGTTTTTTAAAGCTCAAAGAGAACATCACATATCTGCAGAAAAGGTCTGGGGAGGACGTTGGAGGAATGCATTAAAAAGGACATATTTCATATTTGTAAGGCAATGTTTTATAGGCTTGGAGCATGAGTAAATGAAGGTTTGAAAGTAGAACTCAGAAAAGGCTTATGTGTCTGAAAGACTCCCTATTTTTACACTACTATAGTAATTTATTTCATATTTTAAAACCTCATGTCACAAATTGAAACCAAGATGGCTACAGTGACATGAAATAAATAAGGGGGTTTAATTAGCAGTGGCTATTTTTCCATTCCATTTAAAAATATCTGAAAACATTTAATAAGCTGGCAGCAGGAATATGGCAATCAAAATTTGCTGAAGTTGGGGTTGTATGTTTAACACAGTCTCTGCTGTTTCTGTGCAAGTGACCAAAAGGGTTGAAAACACAGGTGTGCCGCAGAGACAAAGCATAAACTTTTTCTTACCTTGTTTAACTTTCCCATTCAGCTCACAAAGGACACTTTCTCATGAAATGCCATATTAACACCATTTGTGATGTCACAGGTTATTGCACATATGTTAATATAAACACAAATTAAATGCTTCTAGTACCTGGATTTATAATGGCTATAGACAATATCTACAGTGGGTATTTTTAAATTCACAATTTTGCAATCTGAAGAGTTCGACATAAAACCTTCCTTCAGATAAACAATTAGAACAGTTCAAAGACAGATTTTATTCCTTCTACTGTATTTACCATCATACTGACCTACGACTTCCTTTCATTTAAAAAACATACACTGGTTTCCAGGTCATAGCAGTAAAAAGGCTGAGATAAGGCAGATTACAGAATTCTTGTCTAGCATCTCTGAAGAAGGCATGTGTATATCCAGGAATCAGACTGCAAAGGCAAGAAATCTTCCTACAGCTCCTCTGAAAGAATAGGGAGGTGGTTCATTCAAAATACCTGAGTCCAGTTAAATCCTTCCATCTGTAAATTTGTTTTTGTCAGTGTTCTGTGTATTTTCTTTCTCACAGTCATTGCTCCTGCAGCTCTGCAGATTATTCAACTAGCTGAATATCAAGGGTAAAATTTCCATGATTTCCTCAGTTTACCAGTTGCATTCAGACCTTGTTTATATGAGCATCTTAAAGAATGTCAGACTACAGTTAAGAAGAAAGTTTGGACAAAATATTTAGCAATGAAATAAGAGACAAGAAATGAATCCAGAACCTTGACTAGCCTCATCCAAGAGAAAAACAAAAAGAACAGGGAAAGCAGAAACAGTTATATATTTCTTTGCTTTTGGGTCTTCAAATTTTAGGGGGAAAAAAAAATTCTAAAACCTGAATCTTCAGCAAGCCACAGTTTTGATTTAAAAAAAAAAAAAAAAATCACCTGGGTATGTCATTATTGTGTTTTCCATATAAACATGAGTATTGATGATAAAAAATAACTTAATACAAAATTTCCCCTATAAATACCAAGTAGATATTTCCAAATGTGCAGAGAGGATCACAGAAAGATAAGCAGCAACTTGCTGTATCTGGCTTTTTTTTTGTGTTTGTTTAATGTTGCAGGGTTTCCTAAGGACTTGCAGTTGTTACAGTACAGTAGAAGAGATAGTGACAGACTCAAGCATCAGAGAGGGGACACAAACAAAGGACACAGGAGATGAATGAGCAGCAAACTACTGTGGTTGGGAAAGCAGCATGGTTCAGAGGAACAGCAGAAATCACTGCCTGCTTTCCTGGTACCCTGAGAAGAGGAATCTGTAATTGGAATACAAGCAAATATCCTTGCAATCTGTTTCTGACAATGGGAAAACAATTTCTCTACTATTTTAGTGATTCATCTGTTTTGAAGGCATGATGAATATTGATGGATCTGACAGCACCATGTCTGCTGTATAGAAAAAAAAATGTGAGAGTTTGTAAAAAAGTATAAAAAATGTGAATAATGAATGGCTAAAATATGAAAGGAAATCAAATAAGGAATCATTGATATCCCTCCAAATACTAAAACCTTTAAATGATCAACCCTTTCTTTAAGATTTATTGTGAAAAAAAATTAAAATTGAGTGGAAACTCAAATACTGCACTAGTAAAAGCTTACACTGAATTGAAAAACAAGTGAGGAAATGATTGCTAAAAATTTACTGAGCTTCTCTGTATGTGCACATGGGTAAATGCAAATATTTTAGACTTTATAACTTTGCCTATGCAGTATAAAGAGAAGAGTAAATATTTTCAACAATTTTTCCCCAAATCTCTGTGGCATGTTAACATTTCTAAGGGATTTAATAAACAAAAGGATATTTGATATTTCCTGTGTAATTCTTCGTAACAATACAATTGATAGATCAAGAAAATAAATTCAAGACCTGTGTTTAATATTGAACACTTTGGTGGAATTCTAATACATTTTGCTCTTTGAAAACATAGATATGACAAATGTGTGTCTATTTAAGATGGCTTTGGAGTCAACAAGATAAGACAGCAGAACTGACCGTCTTCTGTCAACATTATCCTTGCCAGATTCAGTTCTTAAATGAAGCTCACAACTTAATAGTGGTTACTGTGGCTTAAAAGGGGACTGAGAGATTTGCATTCCAGTATGTATTACAGAAACAATTGATGGGATATGAGAAAGCAAACATGTAAGAGCTCAGATCTTTGCTAGCTTTATTAAATGAGCATTTCCAATTCTTGGCATTGTAGATCATAACCAAGGGAAGCTTTTTCACCTGGCAGGATAATTCATGTTAGGGAAAATTTGTTCTCTTTCTTTATTTTACAGCACAGCAGAAGTTTGAATAAGTGGGATGTGACAGGAAAATCAGGTCTTTTGGTTGCAAGTTGTGATTTTTTAAGAACCAAACTTCACAAGTACTATTCAGAAGAATATTAATCTACCACAGAGAAATTATTTTTAAAACCTTTCTAAAATAATAGGCCACATCTCTACTTATGTCTGGGTATTTCTTTCCTTCTCAGAATGATCTGTACCATATTGGAAATGGCACATATTGATTTTCTCAGCACATTTTTGGTAGTTGAAAATTAACTTTCGGATATCTCAAAGATGCAATGTCGTCTTCAGATGTTTAAATTACAGTAATTTCAACACCTCCTCATTACTTATTACTGCTTGGTCTTTTTTCTCCTTTTATTTCAACATTGTTTATTTGACACCGAATTTGGCCATAACAGTAAAAAATTCACCTTAAATTGGATAATATACATCACATTTTCAGCCTTTCTCTGTTTGACAATTATCATTTTGGATGCAAAAATCTTGTTGATTTCTATTGTGTAACATATGGATAATTTCTTTCTATTTCCATTGCATTTAGCATTGCAATAACTGCTGATAGTTCTTCCTATGTTTCTGCTTGTCCTTTGAAATGCAGGAATCTTCTCTGCATGCTTGATGTAATATGGTTCTCTGCAGCATAGCTAATGAGCTCTTCGATTTGATTTAAAATATATAAATTATGTCATATTATTTCAAGAGTTAATTACATCTTTAAAAAAGTTCTATAGTTTCTAATTACAACTAGCTGTCAGTACCGGATAATTCCTGCTTACATACGATTCCCACTGTGCTCATACCCTGCGCAGTCAAAAAAGTCCTGCAGGCTACCCAACAGTACTGTGGAATCCAAAACTGTCCAAACATGGTATTTGCTCTGACCACCATCATTAGAGGTGGTGCTGCTGAAGGTATTTCTGTTAACAGGTTTTAGCAGGGACATGCAAACAACTGTGTGAGTTCTGCAAACACGTGGAAGCTGCTGGTGAAACTTGGTCCACAATTCTATATGGGCCCAAGTAACAGAGGTCTAACCTACAAGGAGGATGAATTAAACAACATCATGGGACAAACAAACACAGTACCCAACCCCAAAGTCCAAAGCTGGTTGCAGATGTCTGTCTGCATAACATTTGTAAACAGCCTGTGCTTTTTCTAGATGTTTAGAATGAAAACAAATGTACATGTTGCAACCACCAAACCAGAGTTGTCAAGGAAAAACTCCTGGAGAACTGCCCCAGCATAGCTACATGGTCATGGGACTGGAAACCATACTGCTTGTACAAAGAGGTCTGCTACTTGGAAGAGCAGACACTGTTGTTACAGACAAATTTTGCCAGTGGCAGCAGGTAAACACCCATTCACAACAGTTAATATAACAGGAATATGGCTTCAGGATCTGGTTCACCTGCTTTGTCTGAATATTAGACTGTGGGTAATATGGGTTGTAAAGCGTATGCTGCACCCCAGCAGGCCCAAAAGCTGCCACCAGAGCTAAGTAAGCTAGATTACTCCATTTATAACCACACAGCCCAAGGCAGCCCATGACACTGAAAAGCATCTTACAAAATGAAGTGTGTGGTCCAAGGAGCTGGGGACAACCTCTTATTGGAACAAAACCAGCTACCTGGTAAACATGTTCACCACTGCAAGAACTGTTCCATGGCCCTGGGACACAGGCAGGTCCACAATTAAATCCATTATTATTATCCATTAATGTGCCATAGCTAGGCAGGAGCAGATAAAAGTTAGGATAGACCCTGTGGTCTTTGTGATGTTCTCTTGCCCCAGACATTGACACTGCAAGCCTGAGCACAGCTCCTGCCATCTGCATGGACCAAAGGCCATGAGGAGGTGGGTAGGACCCCATGCAGAGTCTTCAGACAGCCACTGTGCTCCACCCTCAGCATATAACAGCATCACTGAAGGGCCTGTGTTCCCAGTGGGGATATACAGACGTTCACTGTCACATGGAATACCACACTTCTCTATCAGGTATTGCAAAGTATGTCCTCACTGAAACTACGTGGCCAAGTGATGGATCTCAGTGTGCTTAGAACTTTAAAAGTCATAGGTTTGCACAGCTACAAAAAATGTTGCAGAGAGAAAAAAAAAAATAGAGGGGTGTGTATCCACATCTGTGACACACTCAAAATGGGAGAAAAGTACATGGGGCACAGGGTCTAGTAGACAATAGCTGAGAGATGTTGACAGGCAATAGAAGGAAGAGGTAGAGCTTGTCTGCCAGTCAGTTTTATAAGCTCTCCTGAAAGTCCACAAAGGGCATATATTGATAAAATATTTATAAAACATTTTCTCTGAACAGATAGTGCATGACCCTGACAGGAGCACCACCTGTCCCAAACTTCCAAACCTCACTCTACACAGCTTTCAAAGCAAATCTCCATAAAGAAGCAAAATGTTTGGACAAGAATATCCTCACACAAAGCATGGATAAGAGGCATAAAAATATCAAGGAGAATGATGCATCAAAGAGATGCATCAAAGCTAGGAGGGCATCTCCTAAAAGAGTCCAGAAGATGTAATCAGGAATAAAATTCTATGGAAACAGGCCAAAAATATTCCCATATGTTCCATGTGTTATGGAAACTGCAGAACTTTTCCTCAGGGGATGGGCTCACCTAAGGCATCTCTTGTAGAGAGTGTTATATAAACAAGAACTTTGTGAAATGGACTCCTTTCACAGATGCAGCTTATCCATGTGCCCTGATTATTATTCTCAGATAAGCATTCAGATTTATCTAACTACTAATATTAACTATCATGTATCTTTTTTTCCCCTACTTATGTTACTCTTCAGTTGCCACCATGCCTATGGAAACAAATCTATGTCCTTTGGAGGGAAGTTGGTTTTTTAAAATTCTAGTCATAGTTCTTGTAACATTCATGATTTAGCCTCACTTTCCAGAGCTAAAACTTTTTTNCCAGAGGTTAAAATTTTTTTTTTTTTATTTTTTTTTTTTTTTTTTTTTTTTTTTTTCCCCAATTGCAATTTGTCCAGCACTGCTTGTACGGCAGCAATTTCATGGATGAAAGCCTTCCACTGGGGGTAACAGAATATATGTAACAATTTATATTGAGTTTCCATCATGTTGTACCAGTTGCCACATGCGAATGAATTTACGTTTGCAACACCCTTGTGAGGTAGAGACATATTGATTTTCCTTTGTTATAGATTGGGAAACAAAGACTTTATGGCAACAAAAAATCAGTCAATCACAGAACCAAGAGTACATCCCAGGTTTCCCCAAAGTGGACTTGTGTTGGTTATTGCAAGACTATTTTCCTTCTGTCAAGATGGTGTTCTTTTTCAGACAAAAAGGGATAATAATGTTAATATCAGACAGCTCACAGAAATTTAGTAGTGAATATACATGTGGACATCCTTTTAAAGTAGTTTCTCAAACAAAAATATGTTAGTGGAAATTTTGAAATATTTACCACTGGGGTCTATGAACAATTCCATCAGGTTTTGGTTTGTTTGTTTGTCTTTTCAAAGTAGCAACTATTTCTGAAGATTTCCCTTCCATTCTCATTTTTCTACTGAAAAGGAAGGCCTGGTTATCATGAGCTATAATTAAAAGCACTCTTGAGCTCCCCAGATCTCAGAGAATTAAAAAATGACAAGTTGTTAGTAATAACAATATGACACCTTTTTGTGGCAGTAAAGTCTAATTGTACTTGTAGTGGAGCTTATAAATAACATCAGTTTTAAAGGAAGTTTAATAAAATTTTTGAAAATGTATTGCAGTCATTATAATCCTAAAGTTCCAGTCATTATACTTTTTCATTTAATAGGATCCTTTGTACTTGAAAATTTGTCCTGCAAACGTTTTCTAGGAAGTGTTTCTAGATCTAAGTGAAAAGTGAGAAGTATTCTCTTCATTTCAAAAAACTTTGGGTTTTCTTCTCATATATAGCTTTCCTCTTAAGAATGAATTACATCTTTAAAAATCTGCAGCTGAAAAAATTATAATTCAGTATTAGGTTTACACATGCCCTTAAATACATCAGAAGTGTTCTAAAATGCTGCATGTATATTGACTATATTTTAACAGTCAGTGTTCAAACAAATCCTTGATTTTCAAATATTGGATCTGGAATGTTACAAAATAAAATTGTATTTGATCTGATCTCTCCACACAAGCCTGTGCTGAGTTTCTATATGAAAATGCAGGTTTATAGTAAAACAGAGAAATAGAGACAAAAGTGAGTTTGCATTTATCCACTGAGGAATTTCTGATCCTTGTAGCACTGATTTCAGTGCATTGACTACAAGCAGTTTTGCCTTAGGGACTATCATGATGAGAAAAGCAAAGGAAAACACAAAGTAGAAAATAGGAGGCAGAGGGGAATTAGTTAAATACACACTGTTTTACCTTTTTTTTTATTAAGTAAACTGCAGAACAGCAGCTTTCTTTTATTAGTGCAGCAGAAAAGCACAGGTGAAATGAACACCATAGAATATTTGAAATATAGAGGATTATTTAATTAATTACACCTGTTTTGATATGGGAATGAATCTGTGGGCCAACCTACTATGGTCAAACTGTCATTCAAGCAGGACTAGAGTTCTGGGTTGTGATGGTTATATACTTTCATGAGAACATCACAATACTATATATGGAATCCTGCCACATATGTGGAACTCAGTCAAGTACCGATATGTGCACCCAGCCATAGCCTGACACACAGATGAAATAGCATCCATTTCATGTGCATTTTATTCAGAAGATAAAACCACCAGAGCAGCAGTTCTACAATATATGAAGAGTTCCTGCTGTGCTGGGTGTTAAACTAATTTAATGGCATCAAATAATCTCTCTTATCAAAACTGTCCTGGAAAAAGGTCCTGCAAAATAAGACTTCTCACTACAATAAATCACACTAGTATGGATGTAGATTCTAATTTCTTTTTGGCTGGGTTATGGTACTCACCAATATGCTCTCTGCAGTCAGACCTCTTTGCTTCATTGTCAGTTGTTGAAGGGAGTGCTCAGAGCTGGCTCAGGTTCCCTCTGACTGTACATGAAATTATCCTACTCACAGTGCTGCACACAACCCTTGCTTCAGGGTTCAGTGGCAATTCCTGAGAGGCAAGGCCAAGCACTCTAATTTCCTGTCAACAGTGGCATCATCTCCCTTTTTCTGCCTCTCTGCTATCAACAATGGTTTGCATCAGCAGATACCTTGCCTCCTTCAGCAAGTCAGCCCTAAAAGTACTGGAAGAAATGGAGCCTATGCACCCAGTCCTCAGGACAGCAGTGCTGTGTGTTCCACTCCCCTTTTCTTTTCCTGGGAGAGATGTTGCTTCATACTCACTCGCCCGCACTCTCCAAACTGCATATTCCTCCTCCTCTGCTGGAGGTCTGTGTTTCATTGCTTCTGTACTTTTGAGTCCTCATTCAAAACAGCAGGGGTGGCTACAAGTATTTACACGCTTCATGGCTGGATTAGCAGCTCATTGAAAAATGGATGCACACAGTTGAAAATGCAAGAGAAGAAAAAAGGAAGGGCAAAATGAAAGAACTTGTAAATAGGATGATTTATTTGACCACCCCACACACACCACTGAATATCCTTTCCCATCCTTTCTGTTTTGTCCTTGAAGGGGACTAGATGGAGTGCAGAGTACCTTAGGATACCTAGACCTGGAAGGAGACATTGAGTGCATCCACTGCTGTATCCCACCTTGCCTCCTCTGACAGTTATAGACAAAGAAGTTTGCTATCACCTTATGGTTCCCATCATTCTGCACAATGTAACAGTTACTTCTGTCTCCATGCTTGTGAATCCAAAGGTGCTGTGAGAGACGGCAGCAGCGGTTACCTGTGCAAAACTCCAGAGCCTGGAGTCTTGGACCCTCAGGACATAAAAGCTTTTCCATAAAAGCAAATATTGAGAATGGTTCTCGAAGTCTCCCTCTGCCTAGGAAAGACAGACCTATCTCATCTCTACGTGACTTGCTTCTTCCACTGTTTATCACCTGTGCAAAAATTAAGCAGGGAACATGCACAGACCTATCTAGGCTTTTGGCCATCTCTTCAGGTCAAGTCCATTGTGGTTGGTTATGAACATGCTGAAAGAATTACTATCCCTGGCAGAAGCTCATTCTTCTAACAGGGTTCCAATGAAAATAACCAGGAATTAAGGGTATTTTCCTTTTGAAAACGGTCTTCTTTTGTTTGTATTGATTACTCAGTTGCTAATTTAAGAATCTGCACTGAATGATCAACACAAAACAGGATTTTTCATGAGCCTCAAAAGTATGAGAAATCCACTTTTTCTAGAATGAAAATATATAAATGTTCACAAAATTCTACTGGAAATGCTCATGTGTTTTTATCAAAGCTAAAATTAGGCCCAGGGGTGATTTTAGCATTGCACAAATGTACTCCAAAATTCTGGAGAAGTTGAATATCATTTGTGAATTTCTGCCACATGAGCTGAGAAATGGACATACAAACCTTTAGGAGGTTTCAAGGTTTGTCTGCTCTGTTTTTCTCCCCTAATTTGATTCACTTTAATAAAGCACAAATACCTGCTGTATGGTGAAAAATGGGTATTCACAATATGATTCCTTACTTTTAAAACTTTATGGACTTCCTCTTGAAATAACTGGCAGTTAGGATTGTGGAGCCCTAAATCTGTTTTATATTGGCCCTGAGAAATAGATTCAAACTAAGAAAACCTAGCACACGTCAGTTTCTCTAAACTTGATTGCAATTCCAAAGTTTAAAAAAAAAAAAAAAAAAAAAAAAATTTTAATCTCTCTTTATAAAATGTATATATACATGAGGTGATAGAATTGACAGTCTCACAGGGTAAGAGTTTATCACCCAGATTCCCTTCGAAAATGTATATGGGCATGTGATATGAGGTACAGTCTCTGATAACAATTTAAGACTTATTTTCATTTGGGAGTAGTCTTTCAGTCTGAAAGATAGTAATTTAAGATGAAAATGGATAGTTTTTCAGATTTAGGGTTAATTATAAAAAAGCTTTTTACATACTATAGTTTTGCAGTGTTCAGAAGACAGCTGGCAGCACTGTAAGTTTTGATGAGATGTCTGAGACACTTAAAAATACATTGTTATGTGTTTAAATAAATATCTTAAAGCACTGACTGCTGCTTAAACTATCTCTATGTATATAATCTCTTCTTTACATCATTGCTTTTAATAGAAAGTGCTGTGTTTTGGGGCTATCACCATGTGGTGCGTAAAGCAATAACATATTCCACTGTCTACCCCTCATTTTATGTCATGATCCCTTTACATTTATACAGTATTAGACTTTTGTGCATGAAGTACAAAACACAAAGCTAAAACCATCATTCTAGTCAAATAAAGAGCTATGCTTGCAGTAGTCTTTAGCACTATCAAGTGGCAATAGATAATCTGCTGCCACTTTGCCTTATCTTCAGTAGGACAAGTTATGGATTACAATTTGTCCTTTAATGTTTGCATGCAATTAAAATGTTCATCTATCAGACAGATAGCACAACTTATTTGAGAATGCACATTTCTGAAGGGGCTTTTGACTCACAACACATTTGATGATAAACAAAATGCAATAGGAACTTTTAGACATTACTCATGTGCGGATAACTTGTAGATACACATGCACATGATGGGTAAATGGCATTCATCTCCTGTGTGACTTGTGGATCTCTTAAATTTTCAGATTCTAAGTCTGGAAAGCACCAGTTCATCTAGTCAGACGTTTTCTCTGTTGCTAGTCCTGGAGTTTAATACAGTTACCCAGCACTGAAATCAGTAAGTTGGATTTATGCTTCATTGCAAACAGAATTTCTGAAATGGCATTCACTCTTGAGCCACTCAAAAGAGAAACTGTCCTATTGCATGGGAGATTTCATTCAGTGATTAATCATTTCCCCTGCTAAAAAACATACGCATTTCTTAATTCTTAGCTATGCTTCTAGAAGGCATGGTGCCCTTTTCCCCTACAAAAAAATGTAACTACGTCTCAGTTTAAGACAATTTAAGTGGTGAACACTCTAAAATGAGTTCCTTCCCTTAGTTTCAACCAATCAATTTCCACCAATAGAGAGGAAAAAAATAGGAGGAGATATACGTGAAAAAAAAATAATGGTTTACTGACAAACTAAACAGTTACAGGAAAAAAAAATCCAAAACCCTAGGAAATCACCGGACCAAAAATTGCCAAATCTTAGGACACCTACTGAAACAAAAAGACACCCAAACTGTGGGGGGACTGCCCCCCTCAAAGGTGGCACCACCTGCAGCCGACCGTGTGTAGGGAGAAAAAGGGAAGACGGCATCAGCTCCCTTCTCCACGATGGTGCTTCCCAGTCACGAACGTGGTCTGGAGACAAAGAGAAAATATCACAGTGAAAAGAAACCCTCCTGGGAGGGCAGAACTTTGCCAAAAAACTAACCTCTTAGCTATTGACATAGATATTTACCCTTATTTTGTTTGTCACTACCTGAATGTAACTGTTCGTGGCTGTCCACCGGCTAGCCCCGCCACAGCAGACCACAGTCACAGACTGGCACTGGAGCCACTGTC